>VUQR01032227.1:2789-21950 GCA_015108515.1 Hemichromis elongatus
TTTACATAGTTACAGTAAAAGTAGGACGTCTTCATGTTCGAGCCAAGATAATAACTCATTTGTTTATCTTTGACCGCCAACCTATAAAATTCTGCAGGAGAGTAAGAACATGACACAACTTTGTGGTGTTGGTTTTTACCCCTCAGTTGATGGCTGATGGGGTATTGTCATCACCCTGCTGGCTAGGCTGGTTGGCAGCATGGACACCCAAATATGTGAATGTGAAAAATCCAGAACGAGGGAACTGAATTGATACCATAGGTGCATGTAGTGAAAATTGCGGCTGACTCTGAATCCTGGTGAAGTTGAGCTCAAGGTTAGGGTCATAGGTCAAGATTTCTAAAAATACTGTGGTTGCAAAAACATAAAGATGCATGTACCGGGAGGGTGAGGGGTAGAACTAACAGCCCCCAGTAATTTTAGATGCTGCTGTCATCATTCACATTGTCACAGGAAGATGTGCGGTGGCAAAAATGGTTATTTTAGGGGTTTGTTTGCAAGTTGCAGAAAAAGACAGTGAGGGATTCCCATGCTTTAGATTTGAATCAGTGCATTCATTTTCCATTGAGGGCATTCTCTCCACACACGTCATTATTCGTATAATCTGAAACTGAAGTTCCTCCTCACAAATACCTCAGGACATCTGCCTTACATCTCGCTGCTGCATCGCTGGTTTACGCTGTGATGAATGTGGTTACAGTGTTGTAGCATCGTCTGAGCACAGCTCGCCCATTAACCTCGTGGTTCAAGCTCCATTAAGATGGAAGGACTCCATTTAGCCCGTCTTGGATACACACACAAAAGCAAACACACACACACATAAAGACATAGTTGTATGGTATTTCTAAACATTCAGGCACTAGGGCCCATGCCGAGACTGCAAACACAAGCAGTCGTACAGACCGATACGTTTGCTCCCTACAGTGTTTCAGAGCAATATCCAGTCACACATAAAAACAAGTACACTCTCACACACGCGGTTTCTGGATTAGTCTGGCATACAGTCAGACAAGCATATTTCATAGCAGTTATCAGTATGGTGGGAATCCAGTCGAAAAGTTGAAAACAGGGACACGCACAAAAGCAGAGACACACACATTTCTCAATAGCAGAAACCATGCTGTGAATGCTTACTGTCGTACACACAAACACACACTGTTCTCACTGATGCAACTGGGAGCTTTCTATTTAACATCTCTATCACTTTATTACTCTTCACACACAGTCCCACGCCCACAGTACATATGTGTATTGGTGCCTATGGGAGATCTGAACGTCTCTATTACCTTGCATCAGTGTTATGCTATTCTGCACAAGCTGTGCCGTCTAATCCAGTTTGGCATGTCACAGCTGAGGCTTCTTTCTGAGTGAACAACAACTTTAAAACGGACACATAAAGGCCTCACTATGACAGGGATTAGCCACTTTACCATTTACGGGATTAGGGGTGGTATTGAACGTAGCCTTCCCACAGTGTATAAAACCACTGGGGGTTCAGCGTCGGCACTATTTGTAATTGAATTCTAAGCTATCACTCAGGGGGAGTCATTACATATCTGTTGAATATTTGTGGTATTTATTATAACAAAAAAATAACCTGTGGTGGGTCATATTATCAGAAAAAACTAAGCTTGAGCTGCTCAAAAAGAAAATGAAGCCTTCTGGTAGGAAACCCTCAAATGCTTGTATCCTGCTGCATGTGTTTTTATTTTGTTAAACCATCGTGTGTATTTGTTCTATTTGAGGGTATTTGCGTTAAACTTAAAGATGAGCGTATTACAAGTGAACAAAGGCTGCGGCATGTAAACGATGCTCAGTGTGCTGAGTCTGAAAGTGTGGACAAAAATCTCTATCACACAATTCGACCATGACCACCAGCCTGGGTCCATGGTTTGATCTTGTTACTTCCTACTATCTGAATGAAAACATCAGAAAACAGGATGCAGAGCTTTCATTCCCCAATGAAAGACAGAAGTGATGTGAAGTGTGGTCTTCTGCTGCTTTGAGGTTCAACATGTTGTGCATTCAGAGATGCTCTTCTGCATACCTTACTTGTAGGTTTACTGAATTACTATAGTCTTCCAGTCCACCTGAAGCGGTCTCTGGCATTTTCTCAGAGTGAGCTGCTACTCACTTGTTATTTTGTCTATTTCAGACCATTCCCTGGGAACCCTATAAAGAGTTGTGGGAAAATCCCAGTATATCATCACTTTCTGAAATGATCATCTACGTAGCATAAAGCAGCATTTGTCATAAAATTTTGTATTTAAAGGAAAAAGTTAACTCTAATTACAGTTAAATTGTATCTGTTTGGTGTTTGAGGTGTACAGCAATCCGTAAGGTTATAGTGTTAAAAGCAATTAGCCACAACTCATCCTATCCTGGGATTACAGGCAATTGTCATTCTATTGTCTTCTATAATCAGACTTTATAGCATCATTTCCCATCCTGACACAAGCAGTGCTGCTGTAAATTGGTATTTCCTTATAAATGCACCATTCTGTTACTCTTTTACCTGGTGCAGTGTAAGTGGTGTCATCACTGATGAGAAACAGGTGCAAAGATATGAGAGTTCCCTGTAAATGAATTAGCTTAAGGCAGTGTCTGTAATTTATAACCAGGGTGTTTACTGGCTTGTCACAAGCCAAAGAATGAAAGACAATGAATCACCAAAACCTCTGACACAGTGTCCAGTTTTTCAGTCTACTAAAAATGTAAGTCTGTATGCCATTGTTGCCCTTGTGTACAAGACCTTGCTCTATTAAAAATTTAACAGTGACAGACTGAAAGCATGGGACTGTTTTAGCAGATCACTTGTTTACTACTATTTTTTTTTCTTTTTATCAAAAAGTCGTCCCTGAGCAGTCTCCTGTTTTTTCTATAAACTGTCAGCAATAAAAAGGTCCTGGATCAGTTAGGAATAACTACAAAGAGGCAGAAGGCATGATCCAGAAGGTGTCTTTGACAGTTAAGAGAGCATTGCATTGGGTCCTTCCACTCAAACTGTTATCCCATAGTAAAGGTGTCATTAGTAAATTAGCAGTGTGCTTGATTGATATTGTAATAGGCTAATCAATAACACTGCAATCTCCTCTGGTTACTGATGCATACGGTGCAGCAACTGCCAAGTTTCTTTTGCTCCACCTCCTGCTTACTCTATTTTTATTAAGCTATTTCTCATTTTGCTGACTTCTTTACTGTCGTATCTTTTCTGCAATGCCTCTGCTGCTGCTGCTGCCATCACCCCTACCTCTCCGGCTCTGCAGAGTTTGGACTTAAGTGCATTTACCTTTATGAAGCTGATAAAACAAAGGTAGGATATAAAATATAAAAACTCCTTGGGGCTAACTACAACATTTCAACTCAAACGCAACATTTCCAAACACAAAGGCATAGAAAACATTATAAATGATGAATGGATGAAATAAAGTGCTCATGCAGTTAAATAAACAGCCAAGCATTGCACAGATATTCCTGAAAAATGCACTGGGGCTTTTCAAACTGCTTTTTTTTTTCCTGATTGTGAATTTATGTTTATTTGTGGTTTTTACATATTCACACAATTACAGCACCCAAGCAGGAGAAATAAGACAACTGTTCTTATTAAAGCTCACATCCAAGAAAATATATACTTTGCTAATGCAGATCAGTACGTCTCAGTTGTGAAGCGAGGAAGTAAAAGTTTGATGGACGCTTATGTCGCACATTCAAACTAAAGATTAGATTTATAAACAGTTTGTTACATAAACAGTTGATGGAGTTTCCTTTACAGAGTGCCAAAATTTTGGGAGAATATTTAAGTTATTCAAACAAATGTTTCACGGTAACAACAGTTTACTGTAAACTGTTGCTGAGCACAGAAACCATGTCCTTTGTTGAGCCCCATGTGGTCGTGACAGAATGGTTGATTTATGCGGATTGCGGAGAAGTCAGAATCAGCATGTGATGAACACAGGAGCACGTTGCCAAAATGTTGGCTCTCTCGTGTCTTTACTGAATCTTTTCCCCAAATCTTTAGAGCCCAGCCCACCATTTTACTCCTCGACACATATTTAGTTTGGTATTTTGACGTGACAGAGCACAGAGACAGAGTCTTATGATGATTTATACAAAGTTCCTTTTTATTTTTGCAGTGTTTCAGATTTTTAGTCACATTTCTATTCGTCCAAAATGAAAATATCTCTACATGTGTTTTCTCAGCAGTGTGCACACAGAAAGTGACAAATAATACTTAACTTAGCATCAGCCTACTCACAGTACTGTGCAAAAGTCTTGAATCAACCCTCATTTATTAATGTAATAATTCCAAGGAGCCAGAAATCATTTTTAAGTGGTTTTGAACAGCAGTAGATTGTACCTCACTATTTTCAGAAGACTTAGTTGGCTAGTTTGTCAAGCAATTTAATACCGACCTATAAATCATTCTTCTATATTCTTCATTCTATAAGTCACACACATAAATTGTTCCAACTTCTTTAGTTGAGTCTATGAAAATTGCCAAAGATAACACAGTTTGACATAGTATTTCTGCACCAACAAGGAGATTCTCAAAAAGCTACCAGGCAGAAATTTGGTATATATCAACATGGTGTGCAGTGTGTCCTTAAAAAATTGGAGGAAATAGAGAAAATAGAGGTCGAAGAAGTGGCAGGTCTTAAAAGCTATATACAGTAAATGGTCAATATTTGAAAGTCATGTTCTCAAGTAAAAAAACTCTTGGCCTGACACGGGGCCTGAGTCATATATCTGACCCGTCAGTCTGACTTCAAGGAAGCTTCATCAGAAATGGTCAAGAAGTTCTTCTTGAGGAACACGAAAAAATTGAAAAGGCTGAGGTATGCCAAAATTACACAAAAACTGCACTGAAAATTAGAAAACAAGCTGTATGAAGTTATGAATGCAGATTTGAGATTTTTCATTTAACATACGTGGAGGCAGTTGGGAGAGAGACACAACAGTAAGTGTCCACAGCCACGTCTAATAATGGGTTCGACCAGTCTGTGAGCTTTATCCAGAGGATAGCTTTGTCAGTCTACCGTACCCTGAACAGTCCCCAGCATTTTTCAACAGAAGAGTTCGTCATCAAAGATGTACAAAGAAGCTCTTAGACTGTATATTATTTGTTAGTAGATTACATACTCCCTATACCCCCTCATCAGGTCTACTCATTTTTCACCAAACAACTCGAGCTGCTACAATGTTGGTCATTAACTGGCTTTGTTTATAAATTAGCACAAAGTTCCTAGATCATCTGCAGACCATATATTTTTGCCCCATTTACTAAAACCAGCTCTTAAGAATATCACGGCATCAAAGCATAGCCTTCAACCCTAAAGACAGTACTGTTGTACCGCACTCGATCAGTTTGTCATCTCTGCTACTTTATGCATAGCTTGCATATATGCAGTAAATGGAGTTCAACTTGATGAATTCGTTGCATGGTCACAACCGCCTTCTATTCCTGACATTTTATTACGTTTTCATCCCAGAGATGATGGAAATTTCAGGACACAGGCCTGCAACAGATGAACAGCTCATTTAGAAGACAGAGCAGGAATAATAAAAGCTCTGTGTGTGTCAACCAATTCATGAATAACAGCAGCATACTGCATGAAATGAATATTAAGCACTGATATCAGATATATGGGAGACCCACTATGAGAGAGGAAAACAGAGGGAAGAAGATGTGATGAAGAGCCTGGCACAGACCAATTTCACAGCAGTGGCTTACTTACAGCTGCAGTTGCATGTTGGCTCATCGCATAAACAACAGCCCACACATCACACATGTATGCTCTCTCTTTTGCGCTCTCATATGCATCCACACACACACACACACAGCATGAATACTATGAGTGTGTTATGCTGAATTAGAAGCAGGCCATTTGAAAACCACAGTCTTTGCCTGCTTTCATAATCAGACAAACGTCCAAACATTAGCGTCAGTTTATTCCAATGTTCTTAACTAGATAAACGTCAAATAAAGTATTCAACTCACTCAGGGTTTGTAAATTGGTTTTATTGGATCTCAGACTTTGATTAGGATTGTTACTGTGTACTCAAAATGTGTTTATGCTGTAAGTACCAAGGCCTGAGCACCACTTCAGCTAAAGAAAAGGCAAAAGTATTTTTCTGTCTAAGTCAGATGTTTTTAAGTAGTCCATGGGATTTTTTTTTCTAAGCTTGAGTTCTAATGAATGGTGTTATGAATGAGAACTTAAAGGAGACATGAAACGTTACACATAAATTTACACGACTGAGTCCTGCTCTCAAAAACTGACATATATGTAACACCGTCTGTGTAGCTGTATTTTAGATATAAGTGCTTAAAGTTTAAAAAAAAAGTTTAGTACCATCTTGTGTCAGTAGGAAACATTTCGTCATGTGGCTGGTTGGTTTCAGCTAATAGACTTACATTAGTTTATGTTAGCAAACTAGTGATGGGGTGGATTAGTAGGGATTCACATTTGTGCTGCCCCTGGATGCAAAAACAAGTTTTATTTTTAAGAAATGAAGATATGCTGTCTACTTGTACTGTCTGTCTCTTTAGCAGTAATTGTTTGTTGTTTGGCTAGCTGCATTCAAACAGGAAAATCCAGCTGTTAGCCGTAACGTTTGGGGTTTTTAAAGCTCCTTATACATGCGAACTGTGTGGAGGAGAGCTTGTCTGAGCCAGGTGACGGGTGATTCACCGGACATACAGAAACTGATTTTTTCCTCCTCTGGCCAAGTGTACTGAGCGGGGCAATCAGCTGATGCCATCAGCACTTTTTTATGCAATAAAATAATCTTTCTCTTCCCAAGAAAATCCAGAGAGTTTACAACATACCAGCCCACTCCCTGCTCATCACACCGCTTCTTGCCAAAGTACGATATGAAATCCTATCAGCACGTCTGCAGAGAAAGTCAGTTTTCCAAGTTTTTGGAAGGACACGCTGATGGATGTCAGGATTTCTATTCGCCTTCGGTAAGAAATTAAGGTTTTTGTTGTGATACCCATAAAGTAACCTGTCATGTAGCAAATTGTTTGGTTGTGCTTGGGAAAACAGAAAATATTTTATTGCATACAATTGTTCCGATTGCATCTCGCAAACATGAGTTTTGCCATCTGATTTTGCGGCTCGGTATCCGGCCTGGTGAGGAAAAGCTGCAGTGTGGACCCCAGCTTGTCGCTCTGGCAACTCAAACAAGCACTCCTCCACACAGTCCTCATTTGTAAAGTGCTTTAAAACCCGAACATTACCGTTAACAGGATTTTCCCATTCGAGTGCAGCTAGCCAAACAGCATATAACCACTTACTGCTAAGGAGACAGGCAGTGATAGTGGACGACATATCCTCAAGTTTCTTAACATAAAACTCATTGTTGGAGCCAGGGATGGCCAAAAGGTGATGTGCTTAAATTGGTTTTTAGTTTTAGTGTTGTTATTTTTCTCTGAGTTATTGATTCTTTTATTAATTAGCTAATGTAAATAATGTTAGTCTAATAGCTGCAACCAACCAGCCAACCAACCATACGACAGAAGATGGCACTAAACATGCTTTTAAAACTTTAACTTTAAGCATTTATTTCCTAAATCCAGCTTCACAGACAGAGTTACGTCTATGTCTGTTTCTGAGAGGAGGGCTCCACGGTGTAAATCAGCCTTTATATGTATAGCGTTTCATGTCCCCATCAAACCATATGCCAAAGGATATGAGGTAGAGACGAGAGTCTGTGCACACCCACACAGTGGGAAGTCAAAAACTACAAACCTCTGTGGTGTAGACCACTGGGTCATTAAAGTGAGCTGTGTACAATGTACTTCAAATATGAGTCCCAATGCAAATAATGTTGCAGATGGGTTTTTATAATAAGTAATTTATACATTTAAATAATAGGGACAGTATCAGAGAGAACGTAATCTCACTATGACAGATAAAATCTCTCTTCAGCATTGCAAAGATAATAGAAGGTCAAAGAAAGTATTATCAAGGTGTCAAACCCATTTCACAGGTGCAATAACACACCTGTCTAAAAGTTTGCTGCACCACAAACACTGGCTTTGGCTAAAATTCAAAACTGAACTGCAGAAGGTTGGGACACTGAATAAAATGTGAATAAATGGGGCCATGATTTGCAAATCTCATGACCCATATTTCATTCACCTATCTTTACCTCTGAAAAACTCATTAGTTTCTCTGTAGTGCTACTTCATTTTCTGGCGTTTTGTTTAACATATTGCTGCCTTCAGCAGGAGCTTTTCCCTAAAATGTTAAATTTTCTTGCTTTAAACATTCAATATGTTTTCTGTTTTATTGTGAATACAATATATGTCTATTTACATTTTACAAACCATTTCAACTGTTTAAAAGTCGACTAAAACAGTCACAAAGGTCTTTAACAACATTTTTTTTCCTTAAGTCATGTATATGAATGTCCCTTTTTCATTTCCCAATGACTTATAAAAGTCTTTGGGAAAATTTTATATGTAAGGCCAATATGCATATATGAGACTCAGTTCCACTCCTATCATATCACCATAATTGGATGTAGAAACTGAGAAATTTCCTAATTTGCATATAAAAATAACTCTTTGCACCTGAAGTTATTACAAATGGCAGCAGCAAAGAAAAGGAAAGATCATTTTCTCTTTTTTCCAAAGAACTTGAGAAAGGGAACGTATTTCTTTGTTTTTAATTTGGTGATTTTTAGTTCTAGGAACTAATAAACAAATCCAGGTAATAACTAATCAGGTAAAAGGTAACGGAAGCCATAAACTTTAGAATGTTTAGTTTAGAACAAAACAGATAAAGACAACACAAAAAGGGACAAGGAAATGGATGGACCTCAAACAAGATCCTATAAAGTGCATCAATTAATGGGTCATTATATGCATCTGCAGCACTGTATGTAAATAGCACTAACAATTGTTTTAAAAAATTGTATTTAAAAAAATAGCGTTTAATGTGATGTTGGCCCACCTTTTGAAGCTACTGCAACTTCAACTCTTCCGCAAATGTTTTCCTCAATGTTTTAAAATGTTTATGGAAATTTGTGATAATTCTTCCAGATATAAATTTGTGAGGTCAGGCACTGATGTTGGATGAGAAGACCCAGCTCAGAGTCTCTGCTCTAATTCATCCTAAAAGTGTTCTATCAGGTAGTTAATAGTAGTTTAATAGTAGTATTTGTATAGCATATAAACAACATCTATTCTAATCTGACGTTCTGGATACAGCCATCAACACCATTATTATGAAAATATCTGTATTTGGCTTCTGTTTCTTGGGGTCAGTAATCCTACTTAAAAATATGACTGAAAACTTTGAAATTCATTAAATCAAAGCTGTGATGGATGCCACTGATGGCAGGATATAAGCAGATAATTACAATAAGACCACAAAATATCTGAGAGTGTGTGAGGAAAGATCAGTTTGGGGAAAGTTAGTCTCATTAAGTCAATTTGAAGTAGGCTGAAGAATCAAATCAGTGTCCCTGCACAACATGAGCTTTTAAAAACATTTCGTCTTCCCTCTAGCTGTGGGTGCAAATACACTGTTAATATGCCTAAGTTATTTCATTTTGTGCAACTCCTCTGTTAGGACAGAAGAAGAATAAAATTGTGTAACTGCAAATTTTTATTTATTTAACTGATTTTGGCATCACTCTCCTCTGCCCTCCTCAGTTCTTGCTCTCCTTGTTCATCCATTCATCCTCTGTGCCTCACTCTCTAGACCCCTCGCATTTGTTCTCCACACCTAACTCCTTTAAGTCATCCCCAGCCTCTCTCCGCCTCGCCCTCCTTCCTCCTGTACTCTAGCGTCACACCTCATTGCGGTCACAAATCTTTGGCAGCTCTGCTCTTCCTTGACTTATCTCGTCTTGTGTCCTCATTTTGCTGCATCTTCTTCCTAGTCCCCTTTCTCTAATCTCCATCTGTGCTTCCTTTTCCCCCACACTTGGTTGAAACATTAAACTCTATATAGTGTGCAAATTCCCTCCAACATGGTGAAGGAAGATGGGACAGACAGTCATCTTGAACCTCGGTATTTTTTACTCCATGAGATTGTAGCAGCTGGTAAAACTGATCTTAGTAATTTATATTATGCATAAAATAATTATAAAAACAAAGTCATTACTTTTTGCGTTTCTTTCTTTAGTGGACTTTTCTGTTTAAGAGGACATAGATAACGATGGATTTTTCTATTAAATGTAGGACTGAAAGCTACAAATCTAAAGCTACTGTGTTCTTAACTGTGAAAGGTTCTACTTTAGCTTTTAAACTCTTCAAGAGAAAATTCACTAATTGGAAGCAAAGCACTTAATGCTTCAGTGTTAAAACTGGCTAAAGCCATTTTGTTGGAAGCATCAATTTGCACCAATTGGCTCTTTATTACTCAGTATATAATTAATACAAGGCAGTTTGAGCCACATTGTAAAATTGTATTAGCTATAAATCTTCACTGCTTATTTGCCTACAGTTCACCTTTTGCATTAGTTTGCACTGATCTTGAGATTTTCTGCTCTATTGTACATTGCAAATTCTATTCATACAAGTTACTTCAGCATGAACCCAGTACCGTGTAATAATATGGAAGATTAATAAAAAAAAACTAGTTGATTAGAGTTAACTTAAATTGCAGTTTCCTTTTAAATATTATTCTCATATATCTTCATTTGAAAGTTTAACCTCGGCCTGCTACTTTTTCATTTCACTCTTTGGCAGTTTTATTTATCTTTTTCATGATGGCGGTTGGTCTCATATGAGCCAAGTCTGTTGGCTTTTCGATAGCTCATATCTTCCCCATCTTCACCCTCTCATCAGTCTTTTCCATCTCTATCAATGCCTTTTTCATTTCCCCATGCATTTAAAAAATCATCAGTCTCCATCATGTCTCCCTACTTCCACCTGTTGTTTGCTTTATTTCCCATCCTACACATCAAATACGTCGAGCCAGTCATGTCACATCCTCTGTGTGGCAACTGTCCAGCCTTGATCCTCCACTGGCCACGGCGTAAGCTGAATTTCATGTCAGACATTTCCTTGACATGTGCTTCAGTGCAGTAACAGCATTTATTTTACACATGCAGGACTGTACAGATTCTTTAGATGCCTTTGGGATGTTTAGATTATCCATGACACAATATCGTCACACAGGCAAGTTTTTGGTCCCAAAGTCTTTCTGCAACTTGACAACAACATCAGTCACAGACACAGTCTAGTCGACCACCCTAGTGAGCCAAGGCTTCTAAAAACTGGTTAAAATGTTTATTTTTCCAAGCCTAAAAAATATATTTTTTAATTGAGGTTCCCACAAGATTCTATTGAGCCATTATCCCTAACAACAAGCAGTTTGTCATCTCACAAAATGAGGCTTTATGACTCACTGCACTACGAATGTCAAGATGAAATAATGATAAAGGAAACAAATATAAGGTGGGGCCATTTCTTTGTAGTTTTTCTCCCTTCTTTGATGACAAAACACATGTGCACATATATATATACGTCTACCACTTAAATTGGCCTTGCTCAGTTTCCTTCCATACAGGTCTGCCATTCATGATTTTTTTTCTTCTCTGCATCTCCATCTCAGGGGCTAATTAAGGCAGCTCCCATCACTTCATTAGCTAAGGAGTCCTGTAGGGTACATTTACACTTCAAACAAAATAGAGGAAACAGGCAAGAGACATAGAGTGAAGAAACAAAACAGAACAAAGGAAGGTAGAGTGGGGCTTGTAAAGTGACTTGGGGCATCTTTTAGAGGCCAGAAACTCACCAGATACTGAAAAAATAACAGTGATAATCCTGTAAAAGACAGACTGAATGGACCAAACTAACTTTTAGTCATGACCTTGAGATTATTTTTGAGTCTAAATGTACCCATTTACTAAAGCCAATGGTTATGTAGTGCTAGGATAGTGATAAAAGCATGAAGCTGCTGCTATTTTGCAAAACCTCTAAGCAGACAAAATGTCAATTGAGACGATTTTTCTTCACACTTTCACATCTAACATGTCTAAATGTCAACAAACGTGAAGCTGACATATTTATTCATATGAATTCTGCCAGCAGATTGTTGTAGTCCTTGTATGTAGTCATAACTGAATCATATTTCTATGTCATCATAAAGATTTGTTTTCTGTGCTACAGTTTTATTTAATTAAAAATGAATACCACACAGATGAACAGCCAGTGGAAATGTGGGATGTGTAGAGTGGCGTTTCACGATATAAACAAAAGGTTAATGATGCTTGATAGTTTCACCAGATTAACTTTAAATAATTACACACATCGCTGCCCTAGTCCTAATTTAAAAGCTCGATATTAGCTGGCTTCTAATTCCCCACAGCATATAGCCCTTTACTGTATATCGGTTCAGGTCTGATACAGTTGGTTAATTCAGGAATAAGTAATTTCCAAGCTAGTTGGAGAATTGCTCTATTTTCTCTGTTGTTCACTGCTGTGGTCTGGTTTGATAAAATCAACCCACTTGATGCTTCTTGTTTGTCTTTTTCACTGCTGAACTTCTTCCAGTGGTTTCCTCTCGGGATGGCCACAGCAGATCACCTGTCTCCATCGCACCCTAACCCTAGCATCCTCCACTGTCACACCAACCAGAGACTTATTTTTTATTCCCTCCCAGTGAAAATCTTAGCATTTTTAACTCTTAACCTTCTGTCTCCAATCCATACATCAAAACAGGAAACTGTTGAACACATCATACAAGCATATTGTTGGAATCTGGCATGTTGGAACTTCATAAAACAGCTTAGCTTTTTGTTTAATGTTCATCACTGCTTCATCAAAAAATTCAGTAACAAAAAGAGAGGTAAATGAACTGGTTCTTATAAGGTGCTTTTCTGCTCTATTTAGACATTCAAAGCTATTCATGCAACATCCCTCATTCACACCAGCACAATTTTTATATACTTAAGTGCTTTCTGTTTAACATTTATACTCTAATGTAGGGGTCCCCAATTCCAGGCCTTGAGTGCTTGGAAGGTTTTAGATCTTCCAGGTTTTAGGGCCTTCAGGTTTTAGATCTCACCCTGGGTCAACACACCTGAATCACATGATTAGTTCATCACCAGTCCTCTGGAGAACTTCAAAACATGTTGAGGAGTTCATTTAGCCATGTAAATCAGCTGTGATGGATCAAGGACACATCCAAAACCTGCAGGACACCGGCCCTTGAGGCCTGGAGTTGGGGAACAGTATCTTATTCAAGGATACTTTGACAGGGACTGAACTACCAAACCAATTAGTGGATGATCCTGATCTGCACTATCCTCATGACAAGGCATGCATGCAAGGAATGTATTTCATGCATGGATAAGAGCTTACCTGCACACATGCACCTGGGTATAACACCTCAGCCAGTAACCCAAGACAGACGCACCTGCAGAGACAGTAGCAAATGGTGAAGTTTGAGATTAAATACATTACAAGCAGAGCTGAGTAACTGTTCTTTGACTTGGCCATAAATACTGAGGGACAGAGTACATACAAAAAACACTAAGAACTCAAAAGTTTGGCTTTGCTTTGGTTTAGGTTTTATGTTCACACAGCCCAGAGTGATGTATGTTTTCTGCCTTCTTTATTGATGGAAGGGGAGGGGAGAGGAAGGGAAGAGTGCAGATGAACAGAACAAAGATGGATGGTTGACTGTCGGGCAATCTTCTGTCGGAGGTTATCTGAGGAGGCAGCTGAAAAGGCTGGCGAGAGAAATAGCTTTAAGACTACAAGTTCTAAAACTCCCATTAGTCACACTCCAACTTTCTCTTTACACCACAGTCCAATTAAAAATGAAAGATCTGCATAAAAGCAAATCAATTTAGTATTTTTTATGAGTGATTGATAACTCAATTTTGATACACAGATTTTTTTTCTCCTTCTGAGGAAAAGTCTGGACGAACTCTAATTGATCTACTTTTAATTTAAGCTCTACCAACAATTAATTTGGAAAGGAGTAAGATTTGGACAGGAAAGAAGAAGCTGTTGAACTGAGCACCTTTCACTTTGGACCACTGCCCAACTGACCACTGTTTGAATATCAGCTGGCAAACCTCAGGGCATTATGTGAAAAAGAATGACAAACTGTTGTCCTTTCCTCAGTTGAACTGCACAGCAGATAGAAGCCTCCTACATTTTTCGATAACAAATATTCAGCCCTATGTAGTTAATATACCACTACCACTACTTTTATATAATACATAAAATAAAGTAAACTAAAATCTGAACTGTTGCTGATTTTCATCCTTGGGTCCTGCATCCTTAGCTGGTTCCTACATCCTGAAACGTGCGCTTGTAAGTCGATCATGCTTAGCTTGGTTTACAAGATGTGGAAACCGATTGAGTTTGATTCCCTCTCACTGTGAAAAGGTCAAAGCAGGCAGAATGACAGGTTAACAAACCCCAGCTCAGTAAATGAGTGACTTGAATCCATGTGACCTTTGTTTACAGGCCTTGCTTTAATGGCTGCCGTTGACAAAAACACCTTGACACAGTGCTGATACTTCTCAGTCTATGAAACAAAATAAAACAAAACTACCAACCCTCCCCGCCCAGAAAAAAAAGTGTTTGTGCAGAATTTTATTAGTGGGTTCAACGTCATGAAATGCACACACATAATTAAAAAAATACCAGTTTGAGTGTGCATGTTTTGTATATAGTCTGTGTTTGTTGAATCCAAATAAAAAAAAAATGCATTGGCACTGTATGTGCTCAAGTTTTTCATAATAAGTAGAGCTGTTTAAAATGTTTATAAAATGTTTAAGGCCATTACTTCACTAGCAGGAACTCACACTAACCTTAGACAAGGTTAACTGAAACGGGATTGTGGAGGAGCAAAGATCTGGCATTAAGATTTCAGTTAGAGCCTCTGTAAGGATCAGTGAAGGCTTCTGGGTCAGACAGCTCTCTTTGATACCAACAATAAAGTGGTGGTGACAACTAAGAAAGGGGTAAATAGATCGGGGCATGTAAATTACAACAAACATGTAGGGTAGATAGGCACATACACATGTGAAACCGGTATAGTGTGTGAGGTGTGTGTCTGCTCCTGGAAATCAGACAAAGTATGTCCAGTTTATCAGGACATTGAGGCTGGTGACCTGACCAAGGTCATAAAAAGTCGCAGAGAAGTAAATAAAAAAATAATGATTAATGAGCGAACAGATCCTTGACCTCTACTGAAATTGATTTAAAAAAAATTGCTTAAGAATTCTGATAAAGAGGAAGATGGATCGGTGACCAGTAACGGACAATGCTGCTGTGCAAAAAGTCCTGGTCCTCCTCTTTTTTTTTAGATTTCTCTCCGGGAAGTAAGACTTTATTTTATAATTATTTTAATTGGCCAAGAGCAACAGATCTCTTTCAAAGGTCTTCTTTGAAAATAGGCTGCTTTTCTATTTGGTATTTCTTATCATTTTCAGAGGAATATTTCTGCTCGTCAAACCACTTAATGTGGACTTGTGAATCATTTTAGCACAAAAGGTGCCTAACTTAAGGGATGAACCAGTGCTGTGTCTACACATAAAAGACAATGTATCAAAGAACCAATTTTAAATTGTATCAATGGATAATTCATTATCAGCAACCTGTCACAGAAACATATGTTTGGTTCCCATTTCTTTAGTTGAAGCCATGAAAAATGCCAAAGAACACAGTTTGACAGATACAGAACACTATTTTACATCAACAAACCAAAAGCCTGACACATCTGGTACGCAGCGTATCCTTTAAAAAAAATTAAAGAAAACTGGAAAAATAGAGGACAAAATAAGAGGCAGGCCTGAAAAGTTTTGGTCTGCAGCTGAACGGTATCTGCAAGTGGTGTCCTTAAGAAATAAGAAAACACAAGCAAACATGCATCATGGGACCTCAGAGATGCATCTGG
Source organism: Hemichromis elongatus (assembly GCA_015108515.1). Lineage (NCBI taxonomy): Eukaryota > Metazoa > Chordata > Actinopteri > Cichliformes > Cichlidae > Hemichromis > Hemichromis elongatus. The sequence continues at coordinate 18,671 of VUQR01032227.1, forward strand.
CCTCAGGAATGCAAGACAAAAGAGATAGAAGTCAAAACAGTCAGTATTTAAACCACTATGCAGTACCATCTGGAAAGTATCTGATTGCCAATCCCTTTATTTTCCACTGGACAATAATCCCAAACACAGTGCCAGTGGAGTAAAGCATCCTTGCACAGAAACACACAATGGGTTTCACTGAGCCCTGAACTCAGCATACAAGAATACTGAAGAAGTGGAAACATCTTGACAGGGAACGCATTAAAACGCATCCAACATGCCAAAAAGCACTTTGATGTCCGTCAGTAAGACTCGACAACTATTTCTAAAGACTACTTAAAGAAGGTACAAGAAAGCTTGCCTAAGAGAGTTCAGGCTGTGTTGAAGAATGAAGGTGGTCATCCCAAATAGTGGGTGAGATCATGGCAGCTACGCCAATCTTGTTATTGCCTGTTAAATCTTTAAATCGTTTTCTCTTTTAACCATGAACATTTTATAACCTTAACTCTTAACTACAATTTTGCCAAAACAAGCTGTTTTGTGTGCCTAAATGTTACCAAACCTTTACCTTTAAAGCACTGTTAAAGGTTCAAACGGTCAAACAAACAATATGTGGTTGGTTAATATACGAAGAGTTACAGTGGCACAAACGAGTGACGCTGTAAATTCTGTTCAGGTAGAGGATCAAGGAGTGAAGTCTTGCACTCTTTTTTTGGACAAAGATAAACTTTCTGATAACTTTGGGCTCCTTTTTTCACGAGCCCGACATGGCTTGAATCACTTCAGTATCAGCACAACATCTTATCACCTGTCTGTGTAATTTGTCCCATTACGATTCTGTCCCTGTAATTCCGAACTCACGTCACATGTGGATGCTTCCTTCCACTTTTCACACAAATACAAGATAAAAAGTTTGGGAGCGCCTCGTCTCTATTTTCAAACACTCTCCCGCTTCCTAAGTGCTCAGTGAACAATCCAGATTTGGTCTTGATAGCTTGCTTCAGCTCCAGGTTGCTATCTTGATTACCATCCAAAAACCTTGTTTTTCTAATGGGAGTTGGAATTAATTTCTACCCTCCTGCGGCGCGAAGCAGAGAGTGAAGCAGCGCAGGTTGGCTGGCTACAAATGGAGGGAAAAAAAATGATCTACTGAGACAGAGATGGGGGAAGATGGTGACATAAAAAGAAAACCAGAGAGACCAAAGAGGAGACAGAGGAAAACTGAAGGCGACTGAGATGAGTGACAGAGATTAGACGATAACAATCACAGAGGCAGACTAAACAAGGAGCAGTGTTTTAAAATTCTCCACACTCCCTTCGTTTCGCTTACTGCCCTCACTGAGGGATTTTGTGTCTTGCCACATGAGGCTGCCTTCAAATGTTGCACATAAAGATTCTTTTGATCATATCTGACAAAGCAGCTCTCTCTCTTTCTCTCTCCACCTATACCTCTGCCGTCAGCTCTGTCTCAGTGTCTCTCACTCATCGTTCTCTCATTAAGCACCTTTTCCCGCTGAGCTTTTATCACTTTTCTCCTCACATTTCTCTCTCTCGGGCCGATTTGCTCCCTCCACCTCTCTCTCATATCCACCATCTTGGATGTTTTTTGGGTGTTTCTTCCACCCGCCCTTACCGCCCCTGCGTCCCTCCCTTGCCTCACTCTGTGGCTCTCTTCCTCTGTCTACCACTTTGCGTCAATTCAATTTGACTCAATTCAGGTTGCTTTACCGAATCTAATGTTTGATGAAAGGTTTCTCCTGAAGCACACAATCGATTAAAATAAGGAAATAATGAACTGGCTCTTTTTGAGTTTGTGTGCGTGTGTGTCCTTTAACAGTAAATCCTTTAACAATCTGTGACTCAGTGCATGTTTGTATACTGTCTTGTCCTAAAAATCTATGTTATATGCTTGTGAGAGAAGAGAATGTTTTTATATATTTGGAAAGACTGATAGAGAAATTAAACAAATATAAATATGGAAGTATTTCTTGTCTTGGGGATCAAGTATTCCCCATCTGTCTTCCTAAATATTATTGTCCCCCCACCCACCTTCTCTTATCTGCCTCCGTGGCTCTTTTGATCTCATTTTGACTGAGGAGCATTAAGATCATTTGTATCTGAAGCATAAATGGAGCAAAACATGCTGTACCAAGCGTATAAATAAACACTGCTGTGTTGCCACTCTCTTGATCTGAGCCTAAACCTTCCTTCTCCTCATCTCTCTTCTCCTTCTTTATCACAGTCTAATTTTTTACACTTTTTCTTAGATGAAAGAAGATTAGCTTAAAGAGGAGAAACCAGCTCCAGTGACTCATTTTGGTGACTCATAATCTTCATTTTATGTCGGCGGGATGATGGCGCCAGTGTGTGCGGCTAGCGGCCTATCAGGCCTGATCGGATTATTGTTTGCTATTGTTTTATTCTGTGTTTGTTGCCAGGACAGTGGCTGTTAGGGCGTATGACCGCCAAGCACTTTTTGATATCAGATCATCCCATGAAACTTGGATAAAGCATAATTTGGGTGATCAAACCTAAAGCCCTCTACCATAACTGGTGTATATACTGGTGTACTTGTTTCGTTGACCTGCTGTCATCCATGCTTCCTGAGGAAGCATAGAGGTGTTCTTTGGGGCTTACTTCAGATATGGCTGTGGGTGTAGTCCTTTCAGCTATTCAGGTGGATTTTCTCTGAGTCAGCCATGACTGAGGTTTCAGTGGATCTAGCCTGTTGTTTCTGCTTATTGGGGTTTACCTAACTTGCCTGTGGAAACTTATCTAACAAGGCTAAAACGGGCAAGGCATCACTGCGTGGATTATGGGAACCTTCAGCCACTGAGATGAACCCCTACAATGCCCCAAACAAAGATTGTTTGTTTGACTCTCATTAATGCTAGATGTCTAACAAACAAGACTTTTCTGTTAAATGTGTTCTTCACCTCTCGTGAACTGATTTAATGTTTCTGACAGAGACTTGGCTTTGTACTGGTAAGTTCACCCCATTCTTAGAACTCCCTCCTGAATGTTTTTTTTTTCAGTTCCCCTCAGACTACAGGCAGAGGCGGGGGTCTTGCATTTGTACTCAAATCCAGTTTCCAATGTCGATAGTCAACATCTAACTCCTTCTCCACCTTTGAATTGCAGTCAAGTGGACTCTGGTCTACTGCCCTCCTGAGAAGGATTAACTGTGACTGACTGTTGGCGATTTTAAAATTTTAATCTTAACCCTGATGAATTTATAGCTCTTTTTAATTCATCTTGTAGCAGCCAACTGGACATGGTAGCTCCTTTTGGGATTGCATGA
>VUQR01032227.1:21970-39044 GCA_015108515.1 Hemichromis elongatus
ACCACCTGTTCCCTAAATTGAAAGAATATTTGTTTGGAAGGCGATTCTGCTCTGACGAGGTTCAATGCTTCCTGAAGGACATGGCGGCGAGGTGGTATGACATTGGCGTTTTGAAACTGCCACAGCGTCTACAGAAATGCATCAACCGAAATGGCAATTATGTAGAAAAAGAAACAATTCTTCAACCTTTAAATTGATGTAAATATTATGGAAAATAAACGGTTGTTTGTATTTTTAAAACAATAGGAGACCTTACTTTTGGGACTGCTCTCGTCGTATTAACAGTTTGAATTCAAATCCACTGTGGTGTTGTACAAATGCAAAATTGCAAAATGCATGTCCAAAATTGTTTGTGTTTTAATAACATGAATCATAAGAAAAAACAGATGAAACTTCTCTGACTGGGTTATTATTTTTTATGTGTTCAGTGAGTTTCAATCACCAGAATTCTTACTGAAATGTTACTGTCAGGGTCCCTTCCTGAGCCTGGTTCTGCTGGATGTTTCTTCCTGTTTAAAGGGATTTTTTTCCTCCCAGTTGTCGCAGGGTGCTTGCTCACATGGGGTTATCTGATTGTTCAGGTTTTTTCTCTGTTATTGTACAGACCTTACACTATAAAGCACCTTTAAGGCAAATGGTGTTGTGATATAGCACTATTTAAATAGCATTGAATTGACAATTAAATTTAACTGAATTGAACTGAATAAAACTGAACTAAATTGACCCAAAACCTTACAGGTAGGTGTTTGTTTCAGAAAAGAAACACATATTTCTGTGTAAGAACAGATGTCCTAGGTGCTCAGGGTGAATTAGTCCATGACACATAGTGTAATGGCAGTGATTTTCACATGAAAAGCCTATAAAGAAACCAAGCTGGCTGCTGTGAGATGCAAACTCACTCTTTAACCTACCACCATCTGTCACCACCTAGATCAGCAGAACAACCGACACCTCGACCTCGTAAACACTCTGCTTTGCTCACTGTAATTAACGTGACCTATGCTTCAGTGATGGGCAAAAAATGGCCTTTGACAGCAACCCACTGAAGTCACAAGAGGGCAGAAAGCTAAGTACAGGTTGAACCGCATAGACATGAATAAGTCCTTTTCCATCATCATGCTCTGTTGCATCCAGCAGTTACTGCAGCTATAATATGTTTCATCTAATAGCACAGTGTAACAGCAGAGTGCTGTTCTGATGGCATAATCAATCATGCTTTACTGTACTAACTGCTCTAATACTACTAGTGACTAAATTTGAGACAGATTTTACTGTTTGGCAACTTCTTTGTGGAAAAAGCAGAATAGATAACACGTGGCGGCGTTAGTTGTGTGGAATATGTAAAATATGTAATTTCTCATAAACAGCAGAATCCTTTAGGGGGGAAAGTTTTTTTTTTAAAGTAGAAGAAAAAGTAAAAGAAATTCTAGATGATAAGAGTATAGAAAATTATGACACCGTTTATTAAACCATGGTAGTTTGTGTCAAGTAGTCCAAAGCTGGATTAATTTGTCAGTCCTAGAAGGAAAATAGTAGAGAATTTACATTTTATAAAGTTTTTTTCTTTTTGTCCTATCTCTGCATTTTGTGAATTTTCTTGAAAGACTCTTTGGTCTTTCTTTAAAAGGAAAACAACTCATGTAAGATGTCATGTGCCAAAACCCTCAGTACCCACATCCTGTTACGGTATCAGTGACGGACACGTTAGATGCTGAAGGTAAGTTAGTTCTCACAGCCATATGTATGTGTGTGTGTATGTAACTGGTTTTGTCACTTTGGAAGCAACCCGGAGGCCTAGAAAATTTAGCTTTCTAATGTGTTTAACATTGTAAACAAATACTCAAAGAGTAATGTATTTGTCTGTGCCTGAACTTAATCAAACAGTAAAGAAAACTACTGCATATCATTGAAGCATTTTCACATCTTTATAACAACCAATGAGACTGTTTAGTTTGAGGGTGTTTTAAACTGTCAGCAAGACTTCTGGATATTTATGTCAGGTTGTGTGTAAAACCCATTGCACAGAAGCACACGCAGTTTGAGAATACCCGTGTGTAGACTACTGAGCAGTAATTTTCTTTAAATTATAAACTGAGCATGTGATTGCGTGAGGTGAGGGCAGCGTATTAAAGAAAGAATCAAGCAGCACTATTTACAGATGTTGATGAGATCTGTTTGATGAAATGAGAACCAGTGACCCAGTGAAACCATGACTGATAGACAGATCAATACCACTGAGAGTCAATGGACAGTTGTTTGTAAGTCTTTCACCTGGCAGGCCTACTCCATTCTTTGTGTCATCCATTTAATGTCTTTCTTCTCCATCTTCTCTTCTTCTCTCTTTGCATCTTAAATCTCACCTTCAGCCTGTCCAAATCCTCTCCTCTTTTTCACCTGTTTATGTTTCCCATCTTCAAGAGGTTTTCACCTCAACTCTTGCCTGCCCCCAGCCCCACGCATCCTCATCTTACCCCATCCCCTTTCTGGTCGTGACTAAACCCCTGCTCCCACCCCCCTCTATTTTTATTTCAACTCTTTTGCTTTCCATTCAGAATACGACTGGCACGACTCTGTCCATAGGGAGCTGGCCAGGAGACCTTAGGCCATATGCTACAAGAGGAGAGGAGGGTGTGGGTGGGAGGCAGCTTTGTTCAACAGAGGAATAGAGAGATAGAAGAGTAACAGTAGAGAGGTGAGACAAAGCTGCTCAGCACTAAAAAGTCAAAATGTGGAAATGACAAGAACAGAGGATGATGAAGTGTGAAAAAAGACTCCACAAAGGGTAGACAAAGAAATGAAGGCTGAGAAAGAGGGAGCAATAAATCAACTTTGTTTTTCAATGAAACTAGTATCTGTTTATTAAATTCTAAAACTTTTCATTTATGGTTCAAGGTACAATTTACTTTCAGGTGGCAAGAAACAAGTTGCATGAATTTCTAATATCAATAAGATGAAACCACAGATCCTGAACAGCAAAACAACGCACATTCAATTACACAAAAGTTGCTTGATGCTAGAACGCAGGAAAAGAAGATGCCACTAGATAAATCTAAAAGCACCCCCTGAAATTAGAAATATTGCTTTTTTTTCTATGCCTCAGTTCAAAGGGATCTATAATGCTCATTTCAGGTTCAAATTTAGATTTTTGGACTATATGCTCTGCTCTTATTCAAAGTTCAAAATAACTCTAATTCATTTTATTGTTGGTCTTTGTCCAGTCCCTCAATACATCCACTGCGTTAAAAAAAACTTGCTTTGGCATCTCCCACTTGGCTTTAAGCCTTCTATCTTCTAATTGGCTGCCCCTCTCTGTCAAAAAATAGATCAACAGGTGGGTGGGGCTTCTGTTTTTATAGCAAAAGCTGTCTACATTCGCTGACCTCTTTATTTGAAAATTATACACATCCATCACTTTTGGAGTACACATATGACAGTAAACATGAAACAGCATATTAGATCTAAAGAGGTTTTTTCTAGCACTTCAAATAGCTTGTTTAGATACAGCTTAAAGTTGCACAATTATTAAAGTAACAATCATCCTTATCAGTGTTCCCCTCCTAGACACAAAGAACTTTCATCTCTCATTAGCTGCCGCTGGTGCAGCACAGCATTTAAAGATTCAGACACAATCAGACTTCATACGTGACGAGTGTTTATGCACATATTCAAAGTTTAACAAACAAAAATTCATGACCCATGACTCTCAGAGACACATGCATAAACATGTGGGTTCGCTGTGAACTCCAGCATCCAGTGTAACTGCACACAGTGGCCTTGTTGCCTGGTAACAAAACTTTTTGCTAAAATCATTTCTTGAAACAAAGTGATGAGAAGATACAGAGATGGCAAAGACAAGAGGAGGAGAGAAAAACGGGAGGGTAAAGAGATAAAAGGAAAAAAATATGTGTGGAAATAAGACAGCAGCAAATGAGCAGAATGCAAAAGACAGGCGCAAATATAAAAGTCATCTTGAGCGTGTGTTGAAAAGTTTATTTTAAAAACTCATTAATGTGACGGAAACACAGAGTGGGGAGAAAAAAAGAATGTTGTGCAGTGGCTGGTGAAGCAGATTTCTTTTTTTTTTTTTTTGGCCTGTTTATCTATTCTCATCATGTGTGCACTTCACATATGAGACAAAAATGTTTTAATCCATTAAAAAAAGAAAGCCCACCTAAGATGTGAAGTGAGAGACTGTCCTTTTCCTCCAGCTGCAAGGTATCTGGATATAAATACTGCAGGGAAGCCAAAAGGAACGGTAAACAGTCACTGAAGCAGCCTCTCTGGATCAGCAACACAACATGCACTCTGTGGAAAAGAGTCTGAACCTTCTGTCATGTGGTTTTTAACAATGCAGTTAAACTTTAATGGGAAACTTTTTATTAGCAAACAAATAGAAAGTTGGATTGGCCTTTTCTGCTTAGTGGTATTTCCTTTTTTGGCCTGGGCTGTCAACCCGAGTTGCAACTGTCATACCAAAGAAAATAAGATGGCAACCTGCCCGGTATCACCATAGGTGTTTCCCCCAGTCTTGCGTAATTGGACTGATTTTTTTACGTAGTTCATTTGTACACTTGCTGAACACTCAAAGTTCTTTATGTATATATCTTTCACCCGTTCATACAAGTTTTTATTTCTGACATTCACACACCAATGTATGCTTAGAGGAACAACTTGGGAGTAGTTTTGTCCCTAAGGATATTCAGCATGCAGACTGGAAAAGTCAGGGATTGAACCACCAACCGGCCAATTAGTAGATGATCTATCTGCTCTACCTCCTGAGCTACAGGCACCCTGAAGACTGGTGCTGTTAATTTTAAGACACAGTAAGCACAAGACTTTAAAGGATCAATTACTTCCCTCAGACAGACATTACTGTTTCCACACATCCCAAGCCTTGACTGTTTCAACATAATTGTCAAGAACCAATCTGAACAGGTGACCTCCCCACATCCCATTTTCTTCTGACCTTGGTGATCTCGGGGACAGTGCTCTTTGATCGGGTCAAAGCTTCTAGTCTGCTTAATTGGCTATTTGGTACGACATATGACTTTTAATTTCTTTGGACTGATGGTAATTGGAAGTCTTTGGAAGCAACAGCTCAACAAGGATTTTAAGAGGGACAAGACCAGTGAGTGATAATAATAATTACAGGGATGGTGTTACTTTAAAGGACACTAGTATCATTCGACTGAGTTGATCATGGATATGTATTGGAAATAGCAGAATTAGTAACTAATGTCTTTCTTTCAAGAATTGATTTCAAAGTGCCAAAAGCCTTTAATCTCCTAACGCTTTAGTGGTCCAAATATAAACTTCAGTTATGAAAAAAGTCCATGTCTAATTTCAAGTGCAGTATTCACCTGCAGTTGTCTCATGTGCATTACTCTAAGAATCAACGTGGTAGACTATTATCTGTATCCTCACAAGGTAGACAAATACACCGTGCTCTTGGGTTTTGTAAGCCTTTAACTAACAATGTAACTCACAACAAAGGCTTATTGCTAAGGGTAAGAAAGCATGCAAACCCCTGAAGGAGGAAGAAAAGAGTTAGACGACGAGGAGCGAAGTTTGTCATTATAACCATTACTGATGCTTAATTCTAGCAGAAATTGAGGAGCTGGGAAGTATCAGAGGTTTCAAACATGCAACCGAAAAAATGAATGGCATTAAAACAAGTGGGTGGGAATAAGTAAATGTTTAGGATAAGAAGTAATGTTTTCATGATTATTTGGCAGGAGTAGGCAACTTCTTTTAAGGAACAGGTTTTTATCAAAATCTGATCTCCCCAATGTGTTTAAGTAAGTGTATCATAACATGAACAAAAGTAAATTCTCAGGGCCTCAGAAATGAGTTAGTGATGCTCTCTAGGTTGGAAAATGTTAGTGAATCTTCCTCCCTTGTCTTCCTCATGTTTTCTAAGCAAGTTTTTGTTTTTAACTGTTTGACTTGGGTTTTCTTTCTTCCTGTTTTACATCATATCAGACTGCTTCCTGTACTCGCCCCGCATTGAAAACAATCTGAATTTTCACAGTGTTGATATGCTACATGCAACTAATTTTTGCTGTCTGTTTGACTTTTATTGTGGCTTGCCCTGAATTTATTATTGACACGTTCATTAAAGTTTTTACAGTTGCCTGCAGATTTACAATCAAACCTGAAGCTCCATCATCAGCATGGAGAGAGAAAAGTCCAGGGAGAGAAAACTAAAATGGAAAGATTTCATTGATTAGAGTCACAGGATTTTTTTTTACTTCATTATCATTACTGGAATATGTGACATAATTTTGATACATTAGTGGACGTTCTGTGTCAGCATGCAATTCATTCTACTCAACTGATTATCAGTAGTTTACAGCTGTAGGGAGTGTTGCAGTAAACAATAGCTGCAAATGGACTCGTGGAGGGACATCATGACTTATGTTTGATAAGGACAGTAGCTTTACTGGGGTTTCCCAAAACAACTTTATATACTTTTATTTGTACACTACTTGATTCTGAACATTTTTGGCACAGGAAAATCAAAGTTTAAAGCTTGTAAGTAGCTATTTAGTGTTTGAAATCAGTGCAGTTTTCCAACTAAAAATCTTTTTTTCTTTTTTTTCACACACTGACCTGTTTTTTTCACACTGTCTTTTATTGTTTAAGTGAGTTGAGATTAAAGATTTTTTTTTCATTTACACCACCTGCCAGTCTGTCTCCTTTTTCAAGTAAGCAATTCTATTCAAGGTAAGGTGTAAGGTAAAGACCCCAGCAATCTGAGTGTCCCCTGTGAGCAAGTAATTGTTGACAATAGGAAGGAAAAGGTCACTTCCTTTTAACATGATATGACCTCCAGCAGAACCAATACAAAAGTTAATGAGATGCAGTAGTCGTATAAAGACACATGTTGAGTGAAAGATGGGAGTGCAGATGCAATATTCAATACATGATCCAGCTCTAACTATAACCTTTATGGAGAAGAAAAGTTTTAGGCCAACAAATAGAGAATGTGTTTGTGTCCTCAACTGAGGCTTTTCAGGGATTAGGTTAGATAGGTTAATAATAAGAATTTGCAAATATCAATCCTAGACATCACAAGTTCACAGTCTAGCTTTTCAGAACCACCCTAAAACATGATATTTAGCACTGTTGCACAGTTGAAAGAAAGCAGTCCAGATTTGTTTATTGTGCACCAAGCACATTGAAGAATATGTGCTGGTCAAAAATGACTACAAGATACCTCACAGAGTTACTGGAGGCCAGGGTAATCTGGAGACCATCCAGAGTACGTTAGACACCATGTTGACACCATGAAAAGAAAACTTGTAGGTCATCCAGGCCTTTATGTCTTTAAGACATACGTGTGGTTTAACTAACTGATTTGCATTACCATATTTCATAGATAAAAATAGCCAGGTATCATCTACATAGTAATTAAAAAGTAGACACTGTTTTCTGATGATATTACCCAAAAGGTAACATGTATAACATAAAAAGTGGTCCCAGCACAGAACCCTGTGGAGCTCCATGACTAACTTTTTTGAAAAAAGAAGACTTGAAAAAAAATGTTTATATGAACATAAATTGGAATTTATAACATTCCAGTTTATTCATGTCCAGTTAGTTTAACTTTACTGCAATCGTTTTGGGTTGGTAGTTTTAGCAGGCCAAGGATATGTTTATGATCAAATATTCTTAAAAGTGCTTTGATCTGGGTCAATATTAGCCTTAACAAAAGTGACTATGCACATCATGTGCACCATGATATCAGAATTACATTTTGCCTGATTAAGATTCACTTCCTTTCAATTATCTGACCAGGATTAAACAAATTACATCATTCTTCCTTTTACTCTGACTCTTGTTTCCTATAAGGCTAAATTACAAAATAAATTTAAACAAGTTGTGAAATGACAGGAGCGCTGGTAACCACTGGGGGGCCATAACAGGAATTATAATGTCATGGGTAAAGTGTCTCTTTAAATTCAATGTAAGCACCAGGCCCTTAATTAGATTTCATTTACATTTTAGTCATTAAGCAGAAGCTGGAAATGCAGAGCGGTTTTCAATTAGGGTAACTACAAAATCTGTTTAAAGTCTTTTACTATCAGCATTACGAGGAGTCATTAGTAAGAAGTAAAAGAGTCAAAAACACAGCATCTCAGCAAGACATGAAAACACCACACCTGTTCTCCTAAAATATCCATGCATGTACACTGATAGAAAAAACAAAAGAAAAATCAAAGTCCACCACAAACTGTTAGTGAAGAAGGAAGGAAGGGAATTTAAAATTTAATACTCTAATAAAATAAGTAAAACAACAAACTTATTGTTAATTGCTAATTCCCAGATTTTTCAAAAATGGCTTGTAAATATTAGAAATGGTTTTTGTTTTCATATTTGTTTTTTAAGCTTTGCCTCATTTAGAACTGAAAGTTTGCTACAATTGACACATCTTATAATCTTTGTCACAAAGTTTGAGGAAAAGTGACAGAAAATCAACAAGAACTGTTACTGTGGTATGACCAGGCCTGAGCAAGCTCTGTTAACCGGCCAAACATTGCAAACAATGCAGCGATTAATGGTCAAGTGTACTTTTTTTTTCAGGGTGGTTAGGATCACATTTAAGGCGGATTAAAAAAGTCATCACAAGTGTGGGGGAGCAGTTAACGTTTCTCCATTAGTAGTATAAAAGTTGGACAAACATTGATTTGTCAGTTTCAGTTTTAAAGCCTCAAACTGAGCGTATCTCGCCATCATTATGTTGGTGTTCTGAAAATGGAAATGACAAGATCTGACTGCGAAACTGCAAGCTCACTGGTCAATGAGTTATTGATCAAAAGTAATTAACCAATGAGCAATCTAACACTGACACTGACGATTAAAATCCCTACAGTTTACAAAATGGCCTTATTGTTTTACTCCTTATGATGAGAAACAAGTGCCCCATGAACTCACTGGGGAAAGTGCTTAGAGAAATAAGGAACATGTTTTTTTTTTCCCCATACATTTAACAGAATATCAAAATTATCAGAATTCTTCCTAGAACTACAAGTAATGATCCCTGCCAGCCATTAAAAATAACACAGGTTTCAATTTTCAGACCCAGGAACTAGTGAATAAAGCCTCATAAATAGCAAAAGGTATATGAAATAATCCAGTTATGCTTCAGTTAGACTTTTGTTCTCAATGCCACAAACCTCCTTTGTCCTCTAACGAGCAATGAGTCCATGCAGCTAAATTTTGAATAAAACAGCTGGACAACAGACAAGAAACTTTATAACAATAAAAGATAATATACACATGCATTCCTCAGCGAGAGAGGACGAAAGATAACATAAAGACAGCGAAATCGGGAAAAAGAAGCGCAAGGTAGGTCAGACAGAAGTTGTAGGGAGGACAGAAAAAAAGATTGAGAGAATTTTAAAAGATAACGTGCAATGGGATAAAAAAAAGAAAGAGGCAGAGCGGAGTGGAGTGTCAAAAAGGAGGAAGTCGTACACTGAATGAAGAGGAATGAAGTGTGTGTCAGGCTTACATACAAAGGAGATTGGAAGGTAATCAGGCGTATGGCAGGTGCAACACAAGGGGAATAATAATAGGCTCACATACAAAATAAACTTGCACGTGTGTGCACACACACACACACATGCACACATTGTACTGCTACATGATGAAATATAATAAGACTGATAGAAGGAAGAGAAGCACTGTCATTCAAGGCTACAAACTGACACAATCTCCTTTTATTCTTCACTATGAACAGATAAGGATGTAGCTCCACTCACCATAGCCTAAGGTAAGAACTAGTTTGAAATCATTAAGAACCTCATAAATGTCAATGGGACTTCAATTTTCCTTTATTTACTGTTTAAATTCAAAACCCAGAAGACGCTATATGTTCAAATAAAACAGTTTGCTGTGCTAATTTCTCTCTTTTTGTTTCATTTGGCTTCTGGTTTCATTTTATTTGCTGCAAACCAGAGACAGAAAAAAAATAATGAACACATTCCATGAACTCATCTATGGGAACCAAAGGGCTTTAAAACCATAGGAATTGCCCCACAGTGGTCATTAAAACCAAATGCAGGTACACTTTTCTATAGGCTTCACTTTTCAGATGCATCTATGTCAGTCTTGAGTACTATCTTTATTACCACTGGAGCAACACCTTCCAACACTTGGATATATTGGTATTGTGTTGAGTGTGGAACACGTCCCAAACAGCCAAGTTTTATAGCTTTGTTTTTACTACTGTCAATTTTGTACATGTATGTTCAGAATGTTAGTTAGCGCGCTGGCCCTTTAAGAGAAAGCCGTAGTCCATGTGCGGACAGAAGAAGTGTCAGAAAAACTCAGACAATCGACTGATTAACATGTGTTCTATGTTGTGAAAGGTTCATAAAAAGGCATTTCCTGTGAGTATGCATCACTGTTTAGCACTTTATGTTAATTAATAGCAGTTACGTATATGCTGTATTACACAGGCTAATTTGTGGTTGTAGGCAGTTATTTGCTGTTAGCATTAGCACTTGTTTAAGCAGCTCATCGAGTAATTATTTTAGTTTGTCACTCATGTACACCTACCATCTAAAGTGAAGTCTAAACCCACTCTGTGTCTGTGTCAGTGACTTTTGTGTGGAGGTGTTTAACTCCCGGATAGTAGAAAGTGGTTCTAAGAGGCCAGTAAAAGTATAGAAGGAGTTTTCTCCACAATGAGACAACAGGCTTCATTAATTTGACAATAAGCTCAAATTTTCAACATTTTTTCTTTGCTTGTCTTTTTTTTTTTTTAATTTACCACCCATGGTAAATTCTACCATGGTACATTCTACCAGCTATGTATCAGTCAACCATGGCAAACCAGTAAAATGAGAGCCTTCAACATTTCTAAAGAAGACAGTAGTGAAAATTCTGTTCATATCCAAAAAGATGGTCCAAAGGAAACATCTACTGTTTGAACAGAGTTTAAAATTTAATGCTACAAAAGTAGTAAAGAAATGTAATGCAAAACATTACTTAAAATCGATGATATCAATTATATTGATAGTCTGCAATAATCTGCTCATATTACTCACACACTTATCTACACAGACAAGAACCAAACATAATTTTTTACAGAGTAACCATAATGCTGTGTAAACTGTATAGGTGGCACCAATCGTGCCTTTTTCATTTTTATTATGTAAGAGCTGTGTATTCTGTTCATGTGGTAGGACAGAGAGAATAAAAGTCAGGACTTTGGCCTCTGGTCTCTTTGTGGAAAGAGCAGCGCTAAATTACTGAAGGGCTTTAAAATTTAACAACCCAAAGACAGAATAGCCAAAGAGAAAAGCAGCAAACACTGGACCTGAACTGAGCAAAGACTCATTTGAATTGTAGTATGTTGACGTGTTTTACAGTCACTGTTTCGAACCCTCTTTTTAAATTTCTGGGTGATTTGTGCAGAAATATTTGTGTTTAATGACAATGTTGAAGTTTACTTTCTCCCGGAGGTTGGAAGTAAAGACATACAAATAGTTATTGTGCTTAAGTAGACTTTTCAGCTGTCTGTATTTTACTTAAGTATTTATTTTTATATACTTTACATGTTATACTCCTTACATTTTCAAAACAGGTTTGTTACTTTAGATTCGGCGGTATCATCAGTAGTGTTTACACTCAAGGGTTAATTCAGCCCTGAGTAAGTACAAATGTCCCTAACGCATGTTCACAGTACTTTAGCATGTAGTTAGTGCTAAAGGGAGTCATTTTTAGTTCCGCTTTATTTTTTAAGTGGGAAGTACTTTCAAATGCAAAGTTTCTACCAGCTTGACAAACACCAGCAATCACACAAACTGTTTGTGTGCGATGTGTTGCTAGCTAAAGGTTCAGCTGCTGTTTTTCACAGGGAGATAAAGAATGAGATAACTTCACTCAAGGATGGAAGAAGATGAAAGAAAGACACGACAAGAGAGGTAGTGGTATTTTATAAACTGCAGATTTCAGGTTGTATGATAGTCGTAAGGATGATGTATGTATGATAATACTGGACAGTTTTGTGCAGGATAAACAGGGTTAGTCTGCAGTACTGTGATGAATTTACATTACAGCACCATGTTGGAGTGATGCCACATAGCAAGCAGGTCTGGCCCGGATCTGGTGTCAAGCCGGCACTGCTGGCTGACTTCTGGCATGATAAGACGTATGGCATCCAGGTATAGGCCAGGCCTGGCATAGATGGCACTGTCTATGTGATGGCATGCCATATCTGGCCCGATTGTGGTTTGGTTTATGTGGCCCAGGCTCTTAGAAAACAGGTCTGGCCCAGATCTGGCATCAAGCTGGCACTTCTGACTGACTGGTGTCATGGCAGGGTTTATGTCAACCAGATGTGGGCCAGGTTTGACAATGATGGCACTATTTATGTTCCTATTTTCCCAAGACCCAAATGCAATGTTGCAATACTATACTGCTATGGTAGCCAACATTTCAAATGCAGGTTTGACAGGTTTGTGAGTGTACACTTTATCAAAAACCTAGTGAGGGTTTACTCATGCTTACCACTGGGAGGCTGTAGCTCAGGAGGTAGAGCAGGTCACCTACTGATCAGAAGGTTAGTGATTCGGTGGTGGCAGAAAGTGTGTGATTGGGTGAATGTGGCATGTTGTATTGAGCACTTTGAGTAATCCAGTCTACCTCTGGAACTTTTGCTTTTCATTGTAAACCTGTAAACGAGTTCATGTCTGCATTAAAAGAAATCTGTATCACTTGTGGGCTTATGGGAAGAAATAATTCTGAAATAAATACAATTTATGGTATTCAGTGGTTTTATGTGAAGTAATAGAACCATGGAATATTAACAACATGGGCCTTGCTACATTTCAACATATATTTACCCTGTTTGTTTAGAGGAGGCTCATACGGAGGAAAACATCATACAAATTCAAAGCATTACCTTTATTCCCAGTTGGGAACCTTAAAGTACAAGTCTAGCCTTTTGGACTTGTGCGTGGCTCTTCTGGGACAATTAGTGGCTGAAGGAGGGGAGAATATGTCTCATTAGCTTTCATTTTATAATTGGCTCACATCTTGTTTGGGATTTGAAATGGCAGCCTTCCTTTGTGGCAACCCTTGTGCATGAGCTTTCTCCCATTAAATGGAGTCTCTAAAGAAGGTTATTCTAGGCACAGCCATAGAAGTGATTTGAAAGCATACCCATTAGGGAGAACTGCCTGTTTGTTAAACATAATTGAATTTCATATGCTCCAAAAACTGTATTAAAGAAATGAAACAAAAAAGAAGAGTAGTTTATTCAAAATGTTTCATCGGAAGTTTTATAATTATGATTTATCAGCAAAGTGCTATTTTCCTTACCGGTGTGGAAACATCAGTCAATACAAAAATACCAATACCATAAATACTGCCACCACAGGTCATTACTTTGTCTGATAAAGAAGCAAAATAAGCACGTCTTATCATTTTAATAACTCCAGCCATTTCAAATTACTAATTTATTTATAGTGCATTCATTTTTATCTGCAGACAAACATCCTCTGCCTGACCAACATCACTGTTAACTTTTGCTAAGAGTCAACACAAAATCTGTGTAAAGACAGTTGAACAGTTCTTCACTTAGAATAATGTTACCAGAAGTGTGCTAAAACATAAAAAACCTGAAAAAACATTCAGAATAAGAGCACAATGATGACAATGCTTGCAGCTTACTTAACATGATGCTCTTCCAAAACAACAATGTTACAAACTCTGGAATGAAAGTAGCA
Organism: Hemichromis elongatus; assembly: GCA_015108515.1. Classification (NCBI taxonomy): domain Eukaryota; kingdom Metazoa; phylum Chordata; class Actinopteri; order Cichliformes; family Cichlidae; genus Hemichromis; species Hemichromis elongatus. The sequence goes on from VUQR01032227.1 coordinate 35,713, forward strand.
TCTCCGGTTCTGCTACTGCATGTCGAGTCACTACACTTACTGTATTTACACTCTTTGCTATGTTTGTTAGCTAGCTATTTCTGCAAATATATTATTCCTCAATACAGAGCACCTGGCTAAATTTGAGACAAGTTAGTTTTGCTAACTTTATTCGGATTCATATATTATACACAGTTACTGGTGAACAAGACTACAACTATTGTGCTCTCTGGACCTGGCACACTGTTACTGGCAGGACACGGCCTTTAATGAATATAGACCATACTCAAATAAATCAATCCACGTCCAATTCACTTGTGTGATCTCCATCTCCAATTAATTCACAGAGTGCATTAAACCAACCAAATAATACAAATCATGATAATAATAGAATATAACGGAGAAGAACTGAGACCAACTTCAGAGTACTGTGAATGCAGGCCAGTTTCTGCACTGTGTCTAACTTGACTTGTGTGCTTATGAGTAGCTTGTAACTTAAGGCCTTTATACACTGGATGTGTAAAAATGTAACTCTCTTTTTTGGACTTCTTTGTTCTTAATGCAGCTGTTAACACCGACTGCAAAACTTTTCAGGCTGAATTTCTGGCATTTATTTTTTTAGACCAATCAAATCTTCAGATGCAAATAAACAGAATGGACCAATCAGACCACTGGATTTGGTAGCAAGTGCTCATAGCTCAAGCAAAAACAAGAAATAGTTATATAATAATATTTTGCTGCATACACACAACTAGACGCTGCTCCAGGTCAGTCGGCTCTCTGAAATGACTCGTCTGCCTCCTCAGACATGTCCCCCCTTTGCCATGAGCTCAAGCTCCCTCACTGACATTCTTAAATATGTACAAAGTGGTCGTGATACAGCTTCAAATCCTGGATCAAACTATGAGTTTCTCCCGGCTGCTGCCTTCTCTTGAGAACCCAGATAAACCCAAGAATCTCTGTTTCTTCCTTTTGTTGTTCTGAAAAATCAGCAACAGCTCATCGTTGCTTGATGTCAGATCCATTTTTTACCAAATGGCAGTGGCCTCAGTGTGTATATATGTCATGTGCCAAATTGGCATCTGAAATACAATCTGAATTTAAAGTCAGTTTTTCGCATTGTATTCGGTCTGTGAAGGCCTTTATTCTTACATGACCATCGGTTAAGCTATTTGGCATTTGCAGTTTTCAGATGTGGGTTATTACTTTTCTTTGAACACCTTTTGGCCACATTACCAGGAAGTTTTTATTTTTTACAGCTTTAAGGGAAAAAAACAAAACAATTCCATTAATTCATGTGTTCCCAGATGCAACAGAGACAGAATGGCTTTTCCTCGGTGTCACAAACTTGTACTATGACACAGCTGCGAGCCTCTTAAATCCTGTGTGTTACACTTAAAAGGTCAGTAAAATATTAATCAGAAAGGTTACTCATTTTACACAACTGATCTTGTAAATAAAACATCTCTCTGAGTGTCTCTGCTGGAATAAATGTCACATGTACACAGCGTCCTTCAGACCTTCAGCATCTGCAACGTCCGAAGGAGTCATTCTCTTCGTCAAAATTAGATTAGTACTGGGATATGACACAATCACACGACGCTCTGAATAAAACCAGTGAAAACGAATAAATATAAGCATTTAAAGCTGGGATTGCTAAGCTTGAAAGAACCTAAAAATAAGGAGATGATGTCAGAATTTGATAGGAACATGTTTTGCAAATCACATTGATTTAGAATAGCGATAAAACGGCTGAACTTGACGTTCTTGCATTTATCTGATCCTACCTAGAAATAAGAGCCGAGTCGATTGGCCTGACAGATTTTTACTCGCGTGTGGTGATTCAGAGGTGTGGAGCTCAGGGTTTGCACTGAAACCTCATTATTATTGGTCCACCAACTCCAGAGAGGAAGCAAAAGCTGTAAATTGCACTTGAAAGCTGTATTTTGTATGTGAGCAGTAGGACATAAGATGTGTGCCTGTGCTGCAGGGATCTAAAGGGAGCTGTATTGAGCTAATAAGGCATAGAATGGTGATTTAAGAGAAGACTCATGCGCCTCCCAGGCTAATTATCCAGGTCTCAGTGTGTCTAAACCTTTCCGTTTCCTCTATCAACCATTCTTCCCTTCTGTTTCCTGCTTCTGGCTATATTCCCTCATTACCTACATCTTTTTTTTCTTTTTCTGTTTGCCTACTGCCTCTGTGTTACTGCTCCTCTCCTATTACTCTCTTTGCTTATACCCCAAAATTTCTCTGCTGCTCTTGTCTCTACCACTCTCTGTGATCAAGAACCCTTTACCATCTTCTGCAAGTTGGTTTAGCCTATTATGCCTCTAAAGGAGTGGAAGTGTTACCTACTTGAGCTGTGTGTGTCTGAAAAGCCTCATCACAGTGAAGGAAAATGAACAACACCTTAGCAGCTTCTTTGTTCAAAGTAAGCTTGATGCCAAATGATGCATGGGTACATGTGATTTTAGGAATAAGGCTTGTTGTGGAGGAAAAAAAAAATTAAATGACAGTTAAAAAAAAGAAAGCAGTAAAGCCTTTGATGCCATTAGTCAGAAAGCACAGAGAAACATTTGATTGCCTTAGTGATAAAAGAATCAATCAAGGCAATAACAGCAGCGTAACCCAGCTGTGCCACAGTGTGATGAACTGTGCATATCTCCATAATTTACACGTTGAATTGAATGTGTGAGGAAAACACACCAATCAGTAATAAAATTAAAAGCCCCTGCCAAGTACTGTAAAGAAGTCTTTTACCCATCTTTTTACACATCACCCGAGACAGAACAAATGTTGGGGTCCCCTGTGGTGTCTAACATGGGTGTGCTAATCCTACAGGAAGGTGCCAAAGTGGAACCAGCAACACTGGTTTCCAATTTGGGGAGTTTGGAGGTCATGTCAATACAGACGTGGACAAAATTGTTGGTACCCTTCGGTCAATGAAAGAAAACCTCACAATGGTCACAGAAATAACTTTAACTGACAAAAGTAATAATAAATAAAAATTCTATAAATCTTAACCAATGAAAGACAGAGATTGCTTTTCAACCATGCTTCAAACAAATTCTTTTCTTTTCTTTTCTTAGCTCTCGGAGGAGGCGGACGCATCTTTCACCCTCTCCTTCCCTTATCTTCCCTGCTGCTGCTTCTATGTCTTTGTCTAGTCTTGTCTAACTCTAACCTTCAGAGATTCTCCCCATCTTGTTCTCTAAAACCTAAAGAATTATGGATTTGATCAACTGGTCCCGTAACGAAATTGACATCCTCCTGGGCTTGGGAGAGCTTGATTGTCCTGCGGAGACGTTTACTGCCGGATACTCGATGGTTGGTTGCGTCGTGTGTTTGGC
>VUQR01032230.1:0-18816 GCA_015108515.1 Hemichromis elongatus
ACCCAACACTCTGGATGAGCTTAAGGCCGCTATCGAAGCATCCTGGGCCTCCATAACACCTCAGCAGTGCCACAGGCTGATTGCCTCCATGCCATGCCGCATTGAAGCAGTCATTTCTGCAAAAGGATTCCCGACCAAGTATTGAGTGCATAACTGAACATAATTATTTGAAGGTTGACTTTTTTTGTATTCAAAACACTTTTTTTTTATTGGTCGGATGTAATATGCTAATTTTTTGAGACAGGAATTTTGGGTTTTCATGAGCTGTATGCCAAAATCATCAATATTAAAACAATTTAAGGCTTGAACTACTTAAGTTGTGTGTAATGAATCTAAAATATATAGAAACTCTAATGTTTATCAGTACATTGCAGAAAATAATGAACTTTATCACAATATGCTAATTTTTTGAGAAGGACCTGTAGAACACAAGATAACAGGATTAGTAGAGCACTTGAGAAGCAAAGACATGAAGCGTGAGGCCCTAACCCCAACATAGGGTAGTTGACGAACTGGCGAGAAGGCAGTGTCAGCCCGCAGCTTAAATCTCCAACCTGATTGCCTTAACCAGCTTCAGGTGAGAGAGGCTGGAGGACCTGCCCCTGGGTGGATACCAGGGAGGTTCAGACCTTCAGCGGAACTTTCCAGCCACACACCCAGACCATGACAGTGAGCTGGGAATACCTAACAGAGGCCCCAGTCCGCGAGATCTTCAACGCACACCTCCAGCAGAGCTTCAACAGTATTTTGAGGGAGTCTGAATGCACCATGTTCAGCACCTCCATTGCCAAAGCCACTACACTGTGCTGCAGCTGCAAGGTGGTTGGTACCTGTCATGGTGATAACCCCGAACCAAATAGTGAACACCAGAGGTGAAGGGAGCCACCAGGCTGAACAAAGAGTCCTATCAGGCTTGGTTAACCTGTGGGACTTTGGAGGCAGATGATAGGTACCAACAGGCCAAGCAGAACGTAGCGAGTACAGTGGCTGAAACAAAAATTCGAGTGTGGGAGGAGTTCAGGGAGGCCATTGAAAAAGACTTTCAGACTTCCTCGAAGAGTTTCTGCAAACCGTCAGGTAACTCAGAAGGAGAAAGCGGTGCTCTGGCTGCACTGTATAAAGTGTTGACAAAATTATCGGCCGGTGGAAAGATTACTTTGAGGACCTCCTTAATCTCACTAGTACATCTTCCATTGAAGAAGCACAGTCAGGGTGACGGCTCGCTTATCTCTGGGGGTGAGTTCACTGAGGCAGTTAAACAACTCCTTGGTGGCATAGCCTCTGGTTTAGATGAGGTCCACTCTAAGTTCTTGAAGGCTCTGGATGTTGTAGGGCTGTCTTGGTTAGGGCTGTCTTGCCACTACAATATTGGGTGGAGAGATCGGGGCAGTATCTCTGAACTGGCAGACTATGTTAGTGGTTCCCGTCTTTAAGCAGGGAGGACCGGAGGGTGTTTTTCCTCCTCAGGCTCCCTGTGAAACTCTTTGCCAGGGTGCTGGAAAGGAGAGTCCGCCTATTAGTCAAACCTTGGATACAGAAGGAACTAGGGCAGGGCAATATGGCCAAAAGTATTTATCATGATATATATTCGAAAATTTGCGATAACAATATAACTGACAATATAACTGATTTGAGACAAAATACTTTATAACTCCACTAATTTATTAGTGCAAAAAAGCCCCATCAATTTAATTTCACTATTTAAACATTTAGTAAATTGCAAATTCCTTGTTGACAGTTTAACCAAAATGCATTTCCAGTGGAAATGAGCTGACATTTCCTGAGTATAACCATGTAAAATATCCACAAAATTTCAAAACAGGTGCTTTGCAATATGAAACTGCAGATTGCCAAATAAAGAAGTCAAATACGTATTTTTTGGACCATAAGGTGCACGGAATTATAAGGCGCATTAAGTAAAACAAAACAGTCAGAAAGTCAAACTTTACTCAACTTCTTCTCTTCTTCTTTCCTCCACTTCTGTACCATTGATTCATTAATGCTCTATTCCCATGTTCTACTGTACAACTGATAGCCTTGAGTTTAAAATCCGCTTATGTCTCTTAACAGGTGCCATTTTGGGGTCCTTATACACACACACAATACAGTAATATTATGTTGAAGCACACTACGTATTACTTTGCGAGGCTTCTGATGTTCCGAAAATCCATCAAGCAGTGCGGCCTCGCAGCTTACCAAAATCGTACTAAAACATTTTTTGACTGATTTTTCAGCGCTGTGTGCCACATAAAATGAGAATTCATACATAAGGCACACTGACAATTTTTTATAAAATTAAAGGCTTTTTAGAGCACCTTAAAATGCGGTAAATGCAGTACAATGGCCTGCTTGCATTTTCCACAAAGAAAATGTACTTTGATGGGTACCTAATGGACATAAACCAAACCAATTGCATCACTTTTACGAACCAGGGGGTTCAGGTCGTCTGCTGGTTTAGAGGTTTGTGGTTCAATCACTTGCTGCTCCAGTGTGCATGGCAAAGTAGCCTTGTATTTAAGTCAAATTGAAAAGCAGTAGGATAGCCAATGTCTTCTCTTTGAGCGACCTGAGTATTACCAGTATTGCTTCTAATATGCTATGTCTGCTTTTGTTTTTGTCTTCCACAGGAGCGTCTGCTCCTCTCCATTCTTCCAAAGCACATAGCTGATGAAATGCTGCAGGATATGAAGAAGGGGCCTAGTCAGAAAGAAATGCAACAGTTCAACACGATGTACATGTACAGGCATGAAAATGTCAGGTAATTTGGTACCTCTATAAACTTAAACCATCAAGAGTTCTTCTTGTCTGTGATATATGAGTCATGTGATTCTTGTCATGGTTTGGGGATTTTTATGTTGTTGAAATCTTTGGTTCTTGTCTGTTGCTGTAGGTTTTATTTCCTTTGGTAATTCTGAATCCTTGTTAATATTTGGCTCAAAATTGGTTGATCTGTGTTAGCTTCCTCACCTGTTGCCTAGTCCCAGTTACACTGCTGTATTCGGTCAATTGCCCACCAGAACTGTATACTCTACAGTTTCTTTCACCAGTGTGTTTTGGACTTTGTGTTACTTTTTATTTCTTTGCATTTGAGCTATTCACTGTTTTACAAACTGTCTTTCGTCCTGCTCTGTTTTTTGGGATGGTTCCCAGCTTCATTGTTTGTGACCACTGCATGTTTGAAATTAAATGTTTGGATTTTGTACATTTAATTTTTCCTGTGAGTTGCATGTGGGTGCTTTTTCTCAGTTGTTACAATTCTAAAGGGGTTTTAAAAGTAGCTTGTACTCTAAAGTGCTTATAATAGTCAGTAAGACTAGACTAAAGCAATATAACAAATTGATGAACATTAATGATGCTTTCCCAGATGTGCACATATCAAAAAGAATTGGGAATTTTGACATTTTTTACATTTACATTTACATTTTTTTGCATGCAGTACAAATATTTCCCAGCCCTCTGCTGTTCAAAAGTGCGTATCCATAGTTTTGTCTTTTCATATTTGATGTATTGTCTGTAAAAGAGCAAACAAACAAACAAATAAAAAACTGTAGGCTTTAACAAGCATATAAATCATTGCATTCTTTATTTGCAAATTGCTCTTTGGGACATGAGTTTTATATATGTTAACATTGATGGAGAAAAAAATTGTTAAAAAGATGCCACTAACTTAAAAATAAAAGCTGATGGTCCTGTTAGATTTGCTTATACTAAGCAGAGCAAGATGAAAGGTTAATGTATCTTACACTTCTTGAAGTAATAAACATGTGCATGAAGATTTTTTTTAAATGTAACTGTATAAGAATAATGTCAGTAATGTGTATTTTGTTATATCTCTTTCAGTATTTTGTTTGCAGACATTGTGGGCTTCACCCAGCTGTCATCTTCTTGCAGTGCTCAGGAGCTTGTCAAACTGCTTAATGAGCTCTTTGCCCGCTTTGACAAACTAGCTGCTGTGAGTTTCACAGTGTAAACTAACTAAAGTAATGTTATTGTTATTTGTTGTTATTTATGTTATTTAGATTTAGATTTTACATCTTTTTGTGGCATTCATCAAGATTACAAGAAATACTCATTTAGAATACATATCTAACATTTATGTGAGTTATGTGAGATCATTTAAAATGATTGTCCCATATGTATGTACATATATGGGCAATTATTTCTTTGTTGTAACCGTGCTTATTGGCAATAAATATTGCACTATTGGAAAAAGCCTGTTTAATTCCCCCGTAAACGGTGCCACATTTGTAGAGAAATGCATTTGCAGGTTCAGCAGTAGAGTGGAGGGGAGGCTGACTCACACACCTGTCCTCGTAATCATCTGTGTGCTACAGAAGCAGGGCAGCTGGAAAGCTGCACAGTGGAAACCCAACCAATAAAGATGTGCAAAATTGCAGTGCTGCTGTTGCCGGGTCAGTCATTGTCACAATGGTGCTGAAAACCGAGGCGTGGCATGGCAGAACCATGACCAGCCAATTCAGGCATGGGCCCAGATGGTGCCCGAGGTGGCGGCTTTGAAGTGGAAGCAGGCAGTGGTGTTTTGCCACCAGATAGAACATCTGCAGAACCTGTCTGTGCGCCAGATAGGGTGTCATTTGGATAAAGTATAGCTGGGCTGGTTCCTTGCCAACACCGACACCGCTGCTCCCACCCTCTATTGAATGGGGGTAGGGAGACAACCCCCACACCTTCCTGTGGGAAAGGTCTTTCAGGCTATGGCGATGACGTGCTTTTGGCTGAAGGAGTGGCCGCTGAGGCTTCTCTCACTGCCGTCTGGTCAATACCAGGTAGTGGTTCTCAGCCTGCCTGCAACAGTGAAGAGCAGCTTCGCAGATGTCCAGCAGGCAGTAGTTAACTAGGTGGGCCTTGCGCCAGAGGCCTGTCTCTGTTGTTTTCATGGAAGGAAGGGGCCTTTCGCCTACGCTAGGATGCTCAGAGACGCGGCAAGGCAGTGGCTGCAACCCGGGCCCATTGAAGGGGAAGCTCGCATCATGGAGCAGGTGGTGATGGAGCAATTCATTGTGGGGAATGTACAGGGTGCAAGGGTCTTTTGTAAATGCACTGATTCTTATATAGCACTTTCTACTCTCCTGGAGTGCTCAAAGCACTATATACAAGATGCCACATTCACTCAATCACACCCATTCACACAAGCACTGTTTTCTAAGCTTCTTGGTGCTTCCTAACTACCGCTCATACTCCGATGGACACATCAGAGAGCAATTTGGGGTTAGTATCTTGGCCATGGATGCCTGGCATGTAGACTGGAGGAGCCAGGGATTAAACCACTAACCAGTAGATGACTTGCTCTACCTCCTGAGCTGCAGCCACATTGATGATGTGGCACTCCGCTGAAGTCTGCTAGTAGAAATGTCACTGAGGGGGGTTAGTGAGGTGCCAATTGCCCGCTCTGCCACCCTCACCACCTGCTGCAGTTTTCTCTTGTCCTCCACACTACAGCAGTGAAATCAGAGTGTACACCAGTAGGTCAGAAGGCTGTTGATGGTGGAGCAGTAGAAGTTGATTAACAGTTTCTGGGATAATTGGGCCTGTCGCGACTTCCTCAGAAACTATAGCCTTTGTTGTGCTTTTCTGCATGGTGGGAAATGTTTGTGGACCAGGTAAGGTCAGTCGAGAAATGGACCCCAACGAATTTAAAGCTAGAGCTAGACTCGGGCAATTTTCACAGGGAGACAAAGTGCTTCTGTTACTCCCTTTTTCTAGCTCAAAGTTACTCGCCAAGTGGCCAGGACCTTTTGTGGTCACACCGCGGGTGGGCAACATTGACTACAAAGTGGTACGGTCTGACAGGGTAGGAGCCACACAGATATATAACATCAACTTCCTTAAAGCATGGAGAGAAGCTTAAACTGCTTCTCTGGTGAGCCTGGTTAATGAGAAAGTTAAATTGGGGCCAGAGTTACAAATTCAAAAATTCCCGCCCCTCTCCATTGTGATAACCATCATCACTGCAGCCGCAGCACCAAACCGTCTGTCGATCTTCCTTCTCCCTTCACTCGTGAACAAGACCCCGAGATACTTAAACTCCTCTACTTGGGCCCCTTTGGGTGGACAAGGAGTTGTTTAACGAAGGAGTCGTTTAACTGCCTCAGTGACCTCGCCCCCAGAGATTGGCGGGTCATCCCTTTCGTCCCCAGACTCTGCTTTCTCCATGGAAGATGTGCCAGTGGGATTAAGGAGGTCCTCAAAGTATACCTTCCACCAGGTCTTTTTCCATGGCCTCTCCAAACTCCTCCCCCACCCAAGTTTTTGCTTCAGCCACTGCCCACGCCGCATTCTGCTTAGCCTGTCGTACCTATCAGCTGCCTCTGAAGTCCCACAGGCTAACTAAGCCCGATAGGACGCCTCCTTCAGCTTGGTAGCTCCCCTCACCTCTGGTGTCCATCATTTGGTTTGGGGATTACCACCACGACAGGCACCAAACACCTTGTGGCCACAGCTCAGTGCAACGGCTTCGGCAATGGAGATGCTGAACATGGTCCATTCGGACTCAATGTCCCCAGTCTCCCTCGGAATGCTGTTGAAGCTCTGCCGGAGGTGTGCGTTGAAGATCTCATGGATCGGGGCCTGTGCTAGGCACTCCCAGCACACCCTCACTGTAAGATTGGGTGTGCCAAGTCTATCCAGCATCCTCCCCCGCCACTTGATCCAACTAACCACGAGGTGCTGATGAGTTGACAGCTCAGCCCCTCTCTCTTGTCCAAACCATATGGCCTTAGTTTTTCATGGGCACACTCCACATACTTCACTGTGTAGCCTAATCCATAAATGTATTTTCTTTACAAATGTGACACAATTAAAAGGCAATACAACAGACTTGCCAATGGTGAAAAGATGCATTGTTACAACACAAACATTTTGACTTTTTGTGGTAATGATTCAGTAATGACAAAATCTGTAAAGGAGAAACTCATAGCAAGGAGTTTATTTCTATATAATGTAGATTACACCTGCAAGAGAGGACCAAATCACTGGAAATCTTGTTCAGGGTAGTGATAATTGCAACCTGCTTTTGGCTGTTGCCTTGTTCACAGGGGATTGCCACAGTGGGTAGTTGTGTATGTTTGATGATTTGGCAGGTATTTTCTGTTAGATGCTCTTGCTGACACAGCCCCAAAGGGATTTGTGTCTCCTCCCAGAATTTAACAGGGTTTCGTTTGTTAGGCCAATGTGTAAACTACAACACTATGGTGGGGTAATTCCACTATTACACCGTGAAAACTGTATTTAGAAAATTTACTTTCAACATTTTTTGACCATCTTTGTTTTTTGAGATCTTTTGATGTTTAATGGGGTGTGGGTACCCATCTCCATACACTGCCTGGCCAAAAAACTAGTCGCCACCTGGATTTAACTAAGCAAATAGGTACGAGCCTCCTATTGGACAGTAACTGCATGGGTGATTATCTTTCAGCTGGCAACAAGTTATTTAACCCCAACTGGTGCAATGAGTTTCTTCTTATTTAATAAACAACCATGTCGAAAGACGCATCTCATGGTCGTGGAAAAGATGTTAGTGTGTTTGAGAAGGGTCCAATCATTGGCATGCATCAAGCAGAAAAAACATCTAAGGAGATTGCAGAAACTACTAAAACTGGGTTAAGAACTGTCAAATGCTTTACTAAAACGTGGAAGGATAGTGGGGACCCATCGTCCTCAAGAAGAAATGTAGCCGGAAAAAATTTCTGAATGATCGTGAGATCAGAGATCACTTAAACATTTGGTGAAATCAAATTGACAAAAAACAAAAGTAGAACTCGGGGCTATGTTTAATAGAGAAAGTAAGAGCATTTCCACAAGCACAATGTGAAGGGAACTCAAGGGATTGGGACTGAACAGCTGTGTAGCAAATTGTGAAAGAGTGGTTCTGGGAGCAGGAGACATCATTTTTACACATGGATTGGCCACCACAGATTCCAGACCTTAACCCCATGTAGAATCTTTGGGATGAACTGGAGAAGGCTTTACACAGCGGTCAGACTCTACCATCATCAATGAAAGTTCTTGGTCAAAAATTAATGCGACACTGGAAATTATCTTGTGACATTGCAGAAGCTGATCAAACAATGCCACAGTGAATGCGTGTTGTAATCAGAGCTAAATGTGGTCCAACTTTGTTTTGGTGGCGACATTTTTTCTGGCCTGGCAGTATACCTCTCTGTAGAGATCCTGTCCTAATTGGTATGAGGCTGTACCTCAGTTTGTCATCATCAAATTCTTATTCTCCTCTTTGCTAAAAATGAGGAGTTTATACCACTGCAAACCAGCATGTCTTATTGCATGCCTCCATACTGGCGGTGAACAAATACCCAATTCTAGTTGTGTGTAAGCCCAAATGTCAAAGTTTACATAAGGTTTTACCAGCCTGACATTAATTTTATGGGTATCTGCATGACAGTAGAGCTCTGTCCTTCTAGGTTGCCTAGCTCAATATCTTAACATTAACAATATTCAATATTGTTCACAGTCCCCTAAAAACCACGTAATACACTATCATGGATCAAAGTGCTGCTTTGTATTATTTCTTATTAAAATTAGTAACAGGAGTAGCTTAATGCCCAGGATTAGGCTTAGCCTATGAGCAAATGAAGTAAAAAGACAGCCTGTGTGCTAGCCTCTATCCAGCCTGCTGAAGTGAGAATCTGTGCAAACTGCCATCTGTTGCATGTATGTATTTCTAGCAGTTTAGTAGTCACCCATTGCTGTCGTTATACCTGATAAAAAGGCAGCTGGATAAGGGGCTAGTGATTTGTGTCAGATCTTTATACAATGTCTGACTAAAACATATCCACCTTTCAGAAATACCACCAGCTAAGGATCAAGATCCTGGGAGACTGCTACTACTGTATTTGTGGGTTGCCAGACTACAGGGATGACCATGCTGCCTGCTCTATCATGATGGGCCTGGCCATGGTGGAGGCCATTTCGTGAGTATGAATAGGCATACATGAGGAGGGCGCGGCCTGAGAGACCTCTGCCTGATTCTAAGCTTATCTAAAGATCAGACAGCTTCATCTACATTATTATGGGATGTAGTGGGTAATGCTGGGCATACACTGTGCGATTTTTTGGCCCATTTTGAGCCGATTTTTGAGTCGTGCGACCGTTTTGGTGATCGGCCTGATTTTGGCCTTCATCGTGCATCGTGTAGTATACGTGGGGTAACGAGAAGTGATTGACACCTCACGACCAATTCCCGATCATCAATCGCTTGGTCGTGAGGGTGTCACTGCAGCTTCACACACTGCGCACGCGCAAACACATAAATGTCGGCGAAAAAGACAGAGTAGCATGGCAGCGCAGCGTATTGTCTGTATGCACAGTGTGAGCACTCAGGTCGCATCAGAGCATCGGGCCGTATAGTGTGAGACCCTGCATTGTGACCTACGGACTTCTAACCACTGCGAGTCAATCGTACAGTTTGAGCAGGAGCTGAATCGCGCAACTGAAAAAATCACACAGTGTATGCCCAGCATTAGTCATTCTGTCCACATTGTGGGATCGATCACACTGATGGACTTTTATTGACTTTTTGTGGATTGTAGCTGTGATGTAACAATTTAGAGGTCATTAAGCACAAATTGATTGTGATCCATCATTTTGGTCAAACTCCAGAACATTGTGTGTGCGTACATGGATGTAAGTTCGTGGTAAGTCAGACACAGTGTTTCCTATATTACTGGAATGTTTTTCTTCTTTTGTGGTAATCAGGCTTTGAGAGCTCTTGATTATTGCACCAAAAGAGGCTACCTGTGCCTCCTGCTGCTTCGTTTCTAATGCTGCTGCTTTCTGAACTGACCACAGGTATGTCCGAGAGAAAACCCAGACAGATGTCGACATGCGTGTTGGAGTGCACAGTGGTACGGTCCTGGGAGGAGTGCTGGGTCAGAAACGTTGGCAGTATGATGTTTGGTCCACAGATGTGACAGTGGCCAATAAAATGGAGGCTGGAGGGATACCAGGGTGAGAACATCAGCTTCACAGTACAGTGTAGTTGCATTGATCAATACTGACTCGTGACATTTGCACTGTGTTTCTCAGATGGTCCCGTTTCCCTATTTCTTCTTTTGATTTTAGTTTTTTTTAGATGTGCTGCATTTTATTTTTAAGGTTGCTGGATATGTGAATATGCACCATTTATCAGAGTTCCTACCATGAAGCAAACAATTGTATCATCTTCATTCATTTGCCATGTTTTTGTCTATATCAGCTACTTTTCAAGGGTGGAGAACAATCACAGGACTGTTCCCAGCCAGAAACACATGACTCTGACACTACATGAATTGGGTGACAGATCTGAAACACAAAACCTGAAACTGTAGAAATAAACTCTCTGCCCACAGACTTTAAATTACATGTTGTCATGACAATTCGCTTTAAACACCCGGGATAAGTGCGCCCAAAAATTCCAGTAGATCAGAAGTTTTTCAAAGTAAAGGTAAATGGTAAATGGACCGGTTCTTATATAGAGCTTTTCTACTCTATGTGATCACTCAAAGCGCTTTATACAACTAATGCATTCACCCAATCACACAAGCACTTTTTCTAAGCTGTTAAGTGCTCCCTATCTAACATCCACACACATTCATACTCTGACGGATGCATCGCAGAGCAACATGGCTTGTTCCATGTCTGCCAGTATCCTCAAGCATCTTTGTAGTCTGTGGATTATTGTTAAGGCTTTAAATGTTGTGCATTTCTTTACAGTCAGTGTGTATTGACATTTTAGATTAGAAAGCAAACGTATAACCCAAAGTACTCATACACAAAGCATCACTTTATGCAGCATTTCGAAGTAATGTGGAAGTATAGTTGGTAGAACAATGGCCTGTATGATCTATGACGCCCTGTATGTGTGTACAGCCGTGTTCACATCTCACAGAGCACCATGGAGTGTCTTCACGGTGAGTTTGATGTGGAGCCGGGGAACGGAGGTGACCGCTGTGACTACCTCAGGGAGAGAGGCATAGAGACCTACCTGGTGGTCGTTCCAAAAGCACCTTTGGGAAAGAATGGCATTAACAGTGTCGTGAGTAAAACATGCTACATACCCACTCTGCACATATTTGTATAGTCAGTGTTTACATGTTGTGAGCATGTTGCTGTCGAACGTCCAAAATATATCATATAAACAAAAGTCATTGAGTTCTTCGTTTTAAACTCAGTACGTGCTGTTTGCTTGTTTCATATTAGAAACTGTCCGTAACCTCGTCCAATGGGAATTCCCCTCTGCTCATCAACACCACAGACTGTAACGGCAGTGTCCACACAGCCTGCACCACACCAGACGAACCAGAGGAACTGGACACAAGGGTAACCAAAGAGTCATCCCATCACTTAGATTAGACCAATGATGCTTTCTCACATTAACAGGTGCCTAAAGTCCTTCATCACACGATGCTGCTGTTTCTGACTTTGGCATTCTCATTCCCATTTTTCATGAGGGTGGCTGTAGCTCAGGAGGTAGAGCAGCTCAGCTACTAACCAGAAGGTTAAGTATCCCTGGGCAAGACAGGGAACCCAAAGTCGTTCTCCAATGCAGTTGTTTGATTCTGTGGTAAAGGTGCTTGCATGAATGGGTGAATGAGGCACGTTGTATAAAGCACACTGAGTGCTCAAGTGTGTGTAAGAGGAGATCACAGGTTCAAACTGTTAGACTATATAAATAGTGTCCTGTGCTGTTCTTAGTGAAAATGTTTGTTTTGATTGAATTTTCGACCAAACTGTGAATTTATAAAATTCTGGTTATGGTTATAAAAAATAAAACATACCAGATCTGTCTGAGCATGAATGTGGGAGTACAAACCAGCAAGTGCTGGTGTAACATTTCTTTTCACATTTTATCAAATACGGGGACTGTATGAAATTGTAAGATTTCATATTGCTGTTTTGTCCCACTGATTGTAAACAGTAGTGAGAGGATAGAGCCCAGAGCACATCAAACTCAATGGGTTTTGTTTGCTTTGAACAAGCACGAACTTTGTGCAGCGGGATTTAGCATAAATTTAGCATTTAGTGTTGTCTCACTGTTTATATGTGATGCACAGTTGGTGTGAAGCACCAACAATTCCTTGTACATGTACAATGACAATAAAGGGCTACTGTCTTCTGTCCCATTCTAAGTGCAACTAAACTTTAACTGACTGTCGAGTGTATGAGTGCAACAAGAAAGTCTATTAGTACGATTAGATTAGTTTCAGAGCAGCTGACTAATTGATCTGTTAACATGAGAACAAATGATTGTGTCTAAAGTAATACAGTTGTGGAAATAGCTTTAAATTATCAGGATTTCTGCACTGGTCTTAATTTCATTTTGCACCACAATTATATAGAAATCTGTCTAAATTAACAATAAAACATAAAAAAATTAACTTTACATGTCTTTAATAGACGGAGTAATCCTGTTTAGTGCAGGCTGGAACACAAAGTGAACATAATGATTTCTCCTAAAGCTAAAGTGTGGGTTGTGTGATGGTCTTCACTTCACTCTAAAAGTTTACTAAAGTGTTCTTCACAGCAAAGGTTAACTTGTATGAACAATACCTGCATCACTGCAATAGAACAAGCAGCATTAGATACACGAAGCTTTGATCAATGGAGGAAACTGAGGCTTAAGCGTGAGCGCCCTGCAAACATCTGTACCCCAATATCACCATGTGCATTCCTGGAAAAGGTCAAATAAATAGATAATAACACATCTGCAAGAATCACATTCAAAATCTCATTTAAATGTTTGTTCATGTGTTGAGTGTAAAGACATCAGTCTAAATGTGTTTGTGTGTAAATGTGTGTATTTAGTTAGTCTATAATTGTGAAGTGGATGAAGAGCAGACCAGAAGAAATCCTAAAGGGCCCTCCAACCCTTGGGTTGCAGGTGGTGAACCCTTCGTTTCCTAATCCTCGGAGGAGGCTGAGACTGCGGGACCTGGCTGAAAGGGTGATCGATGCTCAGGAGAACGAACAGGAGCTCAACAAACTCCTTAATGAAGCTTTGCTGGAGAGAGAGACGGTCCAGGCGTAAGTGAACACATCAGTGTGAAGGTGTCACTAGTTTCCTCCTTGTTATGCTTCAGTGGGCTTATCACTGACTGAAGGCTTAACTGCCCCGTCATTGACAGTTGTTTTTGTGGTTTTTAGAAATATAAGAGAGATCCTGACTTTTTGAACGTCTTTGTCATTTATCTTCCACTCTGTGCAAAATAAAAGGTTATGTTCAAGGAATCACCAATGGAGTCATTCCTGGTTCAGTCTACAAAGTTTTTTGGTGACATTTTTTCCTTCCTCATTTCTCCTGACTTTATTTTTTCATTAGTTTTGTATTTAGCAAGAATCACTGTCACTATTAGTGCAACTGCAACTCTTACTCTAAACAAACTTCAAATACCATAAACAATTAAGACATTAATTAGTCCCTGCTGTTATTGAGATCGTTTGGTTACTGGCGTAACCAATGATGGAAACTCCACCACCAGCACGTCTGTCCAACACACACCATTCACTTCTGTTGCTTCACTTCTATAAAATAGTTAATGATGTAATAACCAGTGCGCTACATTTACTGTCACTAAGTTTGTTGTTTCTCAGTCTGAAGGGGAAACACACCAACAAGCTCTCCCTCAGATTTGTGGATCCCGAGCTGGAAACACGTTTCTCTGTGGAGAAGGAGAAACAGAGCGGGGCTGCCTTCTGCTGCTCCTGTGTGGTTCTGCTCTTTACTGCAGTGATGGAGGCGCTCATAGACCCCTGGTGAGTTCACAGCAAAAGCAAGCCTGAACACTTTGGTAGTGTAAACTGGAAATAATGAGTGTAGTGTTTCCTTCTGTCCTGGGAGACATCCATCCTGCAACACTGCTCTTTGCACTGGACTCACTAATTACTCTCCACATGTTGACTTGTTCTGGAACAGGCTGATTGCAAACTACATCACGTTTGCAGTGGGGGAGGTCTTGCTGCTCATCTTGACCATTTGTTCTCTGGCTGCCATCTTCCCTAGAGTGAGTTATAACACGTTCCTTTATCTTCATCTACAATATAATGAAGAAGGTTTTCTTTTATTTTTACAACCTTGTTCAGATATAGAATCAAATATATAAATGTTCAGTTTGTTTAATTAAATGTTAACAAAATGTTGATAAAGATTTTCAACTGCTAACAGTTTATAAAAAATGTATCACTTATTTTTCTCGTTTTATAAAGTTGTAACTACTGTATTGTTTAGTTTCCCTTTAGCTTGGTTACATATGTGCTTACATGATGTGCTTTGTTAGTTTTAAATATTATTATCACTTGAGTTAAAATTCAAGTTTCCCACAGTCCAAACACATGGATCGCGTTATAAACGTAGTCCTCAATGCGCAAATCATGTATCGGCTCTTTACATTTTTAAACTCAGACCTACAATTCTAAAAGTTAGTTCAGTTTGTTTTGTTTTGGGGTTTTTTCTTCATATATACAGCATGTCACGTGTCTCTGCTGCAGTCTGTACCTCCTCTGACTCAGCCCAGTTTTTCACAGACAAGAACAGCTCCTACACAAAAAAGTCGAGGACATGAGACAAACAAGGTTCTCTGCATATGTGCTCACATTACACAGATTTAAAAGTCCGAAACATTTTCCTCCTGTTTCCTTCACTTCCTGATGGTTATTATGGATCAGTATAGCTGCTACACTCAAACACAAACACCTCTTTACTGTATCAGGTGTATGTGTCTAAAATAGAGAGTTACAAAAAGAGAAAGAAATGTTTTTAAAAAAGTGTCTGAATTAAGTTTAATGCTTCAGTGTTAACACTTGGGTTAAAGTAGGCGTATTTTAACCCTGGGAAAAGTTACATTCTTAACTTGCCTAAGTAATATAAATGTACTAAATAAATATGCGATCGTTTAAAGTCATGCAAAAAAGGCGCATGTTTAGCATAGAGTATTTTTTTCAGTCAGTACTTTTGATCCTCCCTCTTCATGGAAATTTAGATGTATTGATATTTAGCAGTCGGGCGAATATTGACTGCTAATGTCACAGCTTGTGTTCAGCTCAGGCCAGCAGCACACACTAATTACAGGAGTGAGAACCACAAGGTCACTATAAACACTGCGTGAAGCTCGTCAGTACTTATCAGTGTTACATCAAATATAACAATGTCATAGTCCTACAGTATCAGTGTGCATTCAAAGAGGCTAAATATGTGGTCATCTTCATGCAGGAAAAATAAATATATGTGATAATCTTAGTAATGCATTCATTCATCTACATGCCCCAGATTCAGATTAGAGAACGTCCGTCATGTTAATAAACTAATAGACTTGCATCTACAGTTACTTTTGTCACATAGTGTATCTCGATTCCGTTACTTCCCAGAGTACAATGTCCACTATTCTCTTACTGACTAATGGGCTCGGCCCAACTCCTGAAAAACAGCACCAAACTAGCCCCCACCCTCGGCACATGGCAGTCACACTCCTGGCATACGCCAAACTCATTGTGTCCATGGGACTGCCAGAGGGAGAAACGTGATTCGTCACCCCAGAGAACACGTCTCCACGCTGTAGGGCTCAGTGGTGCTGCCATGCAAAGCCATGGTGGGAAGCTCTCTACACACTGTTCTTGAGCCATATTATTTTTGCAGGCCTGTAGCGATCGAGGTCGTGGTCTACGTTTTATATCTGAGCTGCTGTTGTTCCCAATCACTTCCATTTTGTTATAATACCATTACAATATAATGTTATAATACTGTGCACTATTTAGTAGAGAGGACTTGTAGCATCATGGTACCACACAGGAAATCACTGAGCTCCTGAGAGCGACGCACTCTTTGACAAATGTTTCTAGAACAGTCTGCATGTCCAGATGCTTCATTTTTACACCTGTGGCCATGGAAGCCATTAGAACACCTGAACTCGCTGACTGTTTTTGGCGATAGAGTGTGTGTTAAGGCTTGTGCTTTTGGAGGTACAACGTTTGACTATATCTGCTTCAAAGAAAGCCTAAATGTGTGACACATGCATAAGACGCTTTTTCTTTGAACCATTCACACCATCTCTGATTCAGAGAAACAACGCTGAATTACAAATTGTATTTCTTTGATTGGTTCTCAGTCACAGAGACAGTTCATGTATGAAAAATGACTAAATGGAATGGCTTTCATGTCAGGTCTTTGCCAAAAAGCTGGTGTCTTTCTCCACCTGGATTGACCACACACGTTGGGCTCGCAACACCTGGGCCATGACCGCCATTTTCATCCTAACCATGGCTGACATCATGGACATGGTGAGCTCCTCTTTCTTCTTTCTTACAACTTCAAAAAATACAGACATTTGTTTGGAATTTGAAATCTAGGCTAAGTGCACCTTTTTACACTGAGCAGTATTTAAGATGAATTATGTCACAATAAACTAGAGCCAATAAAATATAACATAAAAACTCTGGAGCTTATTGTAGGTGACAGGTAATGCAAATTTGAAACAATGGTAAAGTTCATGGCTTTGTGCCTCTCTACTGTGTAGCTTAGCTGCCTGCCTCAGGTCCCAGACTCAGACTCCACCACAGCGGCTCCCTCCCCCTCGCTGTCCACCGTGTCCAGCCTTGAAGGATGCCTGAACAATCCCAAATATTACAGCTACGTCGCTGTGCTGGCACTGATGGCCACCACGATGCTGGTCCAGGTCAGTCACATGGTTAAGCTTACCCTGATGCTGCTCATCACAGTGGCCACCGGCATCGTTAATATTTACAGCTGGAAGGACATCTTTGACCGCTACGACAGGACCCGCTTCCACGACTACAGGTGAACAACAAAACAACCAGTATGGTCTGCATGAAGCAGACGTGTGCGTGTTTGTTTGTTTGCTTGTTTGTACGTGTATTCAAGTCTCAGTTTCATGTCAATGTGTTTTATGCTAAACGTAATTCCACTTATTTCAACCCAGGCCCCATTTTAGGCCACTATTTAAACTATTTTTCACATATATGTACACCTATAATTCAGTCACCTGTTTCTGTGTAAGAGAGCGTGCTCTGCCATTGATGTGTTCAGACTCTTATTCCTACATGTGCCTATTACATGAACCGAGCGCCTGTCCCTGTGACAGCGGGGATAGGCTTCAGCACCACCACAGTGGATGTTATCCTACCTTGTACTCATGCCAGGGTAACATAATAACATTTGTCCAGAGCTCCAATGTGTCCACAGGTCTTGGCACAACATTTTCTTCTGGTAAATATACTTAAGAAATGTTCAGACTGTTCCTTTTTGTCCCTGTGTTGTTTTTGGCAGGTCATACCTAGTCCCATCTAAATTCGCAATGACAGTTATGATCTTCATTATGATGGTTAGCTTCTATTACTTCTCCAGACATGTAAGTTAAGCTACTCTATTGTCTTTACCTAATCAAAGAAAATGCTTTATGCAGTATTGTATTGTGTAGTACCGACCTGTAGTATCTGTAGTACTTTGTCATGACAGGTAAATATTTCAGCTCCAAGCTTCAGGGCAGCAGAGATTTGTAAAATTTGTAAACTTGTTTAAGAAATTGTTCAGCTCATTTCGATCGCCCGGCCTGCCCGCTGGTTGTCTCTTTGTCCCACTCCACACATCCCTTGTGTCGTTCTCCTACAAGCTTCCAGCTTCTTCTTGTTGGAGTCTTTGCATTTCTTCAGCTTCATCCTGAAATCAGACCGAACTCTCCTCAGTTCCTTCCTGTCCCCAGAGCTGAGGGCAGGTTGGTGTTGAACAAGAGGAATACATTTTGTCTCAACAGGACTAGGTTATGTTCACATCTAACAAGTGATCTGCATGTCTACGATTCTATTGTTTGTAAATAGCAAAATAGTGCCAACGTCAACAGGTGGGATATGTTGATGCCTTACTGGTAAAAGATTTATTTACAGGTAGTGGGAAGTCATCTAAAGTAGAAGAGAAAGAAATGGTGTATTTCATAGTCTAAAACCTGATATTTGCCATGAAATAGCCAAGAAAATAACATCATAACAAAGAAATGCTTTATTTCAAACCACTCAGCTCTACTGACGTAATGTGTGTAACAATACATACAACATTTAACCTGCCTCCCTCTATGACACTGAAACTGGTCTGTCACATTGAGTCAAGTGTCGTGTGGCAGCAGGAAACAGGTCTTAGCTCCTTGAAGTCTGGGGCCCTGTCTCAGTATGCGTACTTGTGCGTACTTGCGTTCTCGTGATATGTCATCAGCCGGAGACCAAGTACTGTTCCAATTCAAAGTACACATCAAGCCAAGACCGCGAAAAATTCCCGGATGTGTTCTCGCTCCGCCTGTTTTATCGAGCATGCATCGGTGGTGACTTGTGCGGACTTGGTACAGCTAAATATCCCAGAATGCATTTCGTCCAAAACTCAAACACGGCAATGGTGGAGGAGTGCAGCTAAAAACTTCTAAAATATTACTCTTTCTGGGTCACAAAATAAATTTTTAAGTTATTTGCAGGCGAGAATGTAGCTGTGTAAACTTCAAATATCTGCTCGGTTTATCAAGATATCATATATTTACAAAAATGCTTTGACGGTTTCGGAGGCGCCTGTTCCCCACCAGCTCGATAGCAAACTGGGAGGTAAAGGATTACCAGAGCCTGGCGAGAGCAGCGGACTCTCATTTACATTAGCTATGAAGCTACTGTTGCTACAGGCATCATGAAGCAACCTTTTCTCTGGAATACATGCAGAGATACACCACACTATTAATGATTTTTTTTTTTTTAAATGTACTGAGTCAAGAAGGCACGCCATAAAACATTTTTTCGTGTATTATTTTTTTCAATTAAAAC
>VUQR01032231.1:4165-21488 GCA_015108515.1 Hemichromis elongatus
TTTACGCTTCAGTCATCCACCCATTCACACACACATTCACACACTGGTGATGGCAAGCTATTGTAGCCACAGCTGCCCTGGGGCGCACTGACAGAGGTGAGGCTGCCGGACACTGGCGCCACCGGTCCCTCTGACCGTTACTCAAAACTCAATGAAGACGTTAATGACTGTCAGTGGCAGAAGTAGTGGAACGGCAAGATGTAAGATAGGGATGCTGCATGACCGACAACTAGCTTCCTGCTGAGGTTACCATGGTAACAGCCTAAGAAAAGAGGCCCGTGTCTGTTGTCTGCTGCGTGGGAGAGTCCCCTGAGTCCCCGCCGGCCCACCTGCAGAAGAGGTTCAGAGAGGATCAGATTCCTCAGAGAACGTGGCATTCGAAAGCTTACTCAGAAATCTCCATGTCATGAATCACAGCAGAAAAGTGGCTGCTGTTACGCTGCAGTGTCTTTAAAACCAGAATTTGTTCTGACACCAACACAGACGCTCTATGTAATCCATTTATACTTACAAGGAGCTCCCTGGGACTCTTCAGAGAGACTGTATTTTTCAAGGACAGATTAGAAGCTTTGACTTTTTTTTAGGTCTTTTGACTAATTATGTGAACGTTGTTAGCTTGGCAGTCCAGGAGGAGCCAGTTCAGCAGTCACATTAGACAGAATAACAGATTGACACTCTGATACATTTACACAGGATTGAGGCAAACAAGGTCCATCCAGCTATCTACTTTCCAAAACATCTGCTTCATAAGCATCCTTACTGACAAACAACAACAACAAACAACCTTTATTTGTCACATACACAATCATACAGAGTACAAACCCCAAGGATACTTCATCAAAACACTGGTTAGATACAGCCCCTTTCCACTTGCTACAGATTTGTCAGCCGCACATCTATGATTCAAATCTCCTGCTCAACCCAATCCCAAAGACTGGATTTAGATCTGGTGTCTGTGAATGTCACTTGAGTACAGTAAACTAATCGTCATGATCAAGAGCCCAGTTCGAGTTTTGAGCTGATTTCAGCTTTGTGACATGGCGTATTTCTGTTGGAAGAGGCCATCAGTTTATGACTGTGGTCAAAAACTGATTGACACCATTAGCAACAATATGCAGGTAGGCTGTGGTGTTTAAATGATGTGCAGGTGGTACCAAAGAAGTGCACCATGATAATATCCTCCACACATCAGACCAGGAAAAGTTTTTTCTAGTCTTCTTTTGTCCAGTTTTGTTGAACCTTTGCAAACTTCAGCCTCAGTTTCCTCTTGTTAGCTGACAGGATTGGTACCCGGTGTGGTCTCGTGCTGCTGTATCCCATTTGCTGCAATGTTTCACATCCTGTGTTTTCAGATGTGGCCGAGTTAACGTTGCTTTCCCATTGCTTTGAGCAGTCTGGTCATTCTCCTTTTGACCTCTGGCATCAACAAGGCATTTTCACCTGCTCACTGGATATTTTCTCTTTTTCAGACTGTCTTTGTAAACCCTAAAGGTGTTTATGTGAGAAAATCCCAGAAGATCAGCAGTTTCTAAAATACCATCCTATCTGGCACCTACAACCACGGTACATTTAAAGTCATATAGATGGCTTTGCGTATTCATTCTGATGCTCGGTTTGAACTTCAGCAGGCCTTGATCATAGAGTTTTTCTTGCCATGTGATTGGCTGATTAGATATTTATATAAAAATCTAAACAGATGCACCTATTAAAGTGGAAATTAAATGTACAATTACTAGGGTGCAGATAATGTTTGAATTAAACCCTGTAAAGCTAGTAAATGTCTTATTTAACCCAGTGTCTCTTCATCAAGCAGAGGACAGGACTCTTCTTAGATTCCTGTTTTTCCTGCTAAAATTATTAATCCATTAATAATCAAAACCACAGCAATCCTGCTAAATCCCAAATGTCAGGTAGTAAATCACTATTTCCTTTTGTCTGAAGACAACAAAACAAACCTAAACACAACATAATGCTATCAGCTTTGCTGTGTGGTTGGCTGCACACTCATTTGTCACATGAAAATGAGATTTAAGACAGTTGACTTCAAACTTGAAAACAGCATTGTTTAGTAATGCTGGCAGGCAAAGAGCCTGTTCTAATGTCTTTTAAAACTTAAACAGCAAAAAGTGATATATGTCATACTGTTTTTAAATAATGAGACAAAAGCAAATGGATACCAGCTCTTTTAATGTTTCTGCTACCTTTTGCTTGCATGCTTTCTCTGATGCCCCCTATTCAGATGTAAGAAATAAAAGATGCTATTTTTTCTAAAGCTGGCAGCTTTGAAACTGATCTACTTCTCTCAAGGTAGTTTAAAAAAACATACTCTTAAAAAAATTAAAATGAGATAATAAAGAGTTATGGTGCTGGACAAGTACAGATAGCTGATGAGGAAGACAAATGCAGGGCATATTTTATCACTTTGTGCATGTGACATTGCTTCAATTAAATGCTTTCATGCAGGTAACCATAGCCACCGCCAATCAAATCTGATCAATCAGGAGATTAGGTGAGTGCCAAATAATCATCCAAAATTACCTTGAGGTTCTCTTTCTTTTTAATTTACATGCTTGACAAAAGGCCAAACATGTCTTAAAAAAGTTTTTTCAATAACCGCTGGCAGTTAAAGTTACAGTTATCTGTCACACAATATTTCAATTTTCATCTAACAAAAACAGCAGTGACAACAGCCCACTGCAGCTCTAAAGACAGCTCTTCATCTGGACTGCAGTCAAATCCAGATTCTTGGTAAGCTACCATCAGCCTTCGCCTCCTTTCGCTTCTGTCATCAGCTATTTGATATATCTGAGCCTTTGTTTTCATGTAACTCTTCTTCCCCACCCACCTGCCTGCATCGCATGGCTTTGGTATTTTTTGCTTATTACTATAGAACCTTCAAAGCCCCCACAAGAAAGGTACTCAAGATAGTCCTTGTGTATATATACTCTGAACAGGGCTGAAATGCTACCTGCATGTGCATATTTTTTCCATAAATGTAATTGCTGATCAATCTAATTCAATTCAATTTATTTATATAGCGCCAAATCACAACAACAGTCACCTCAAGGCGCTTTATATTGTAAGGTAGACCCTACAATAATACATACAGAGAAAAACCCAACAATCAAAAGATCCCCCTATGATTAAGCACTTTGGTGACAGTGGGAAGGAAAAACTTCCTTTTAACAGGAAGAAACCTCCGGCAGAGCCAGGCTCAGGGAGGGGCGGCCATCTGCTGTGACCGGTTGGGGTGAGAGAAGGAAATCGGAATACTTCATTAGTCCCAGAGGAATTATGTGGTCCAAGTTGCTCCAAGATGGTATCAAAGAAAGCTCAAAGAGAGAGCCAGAAACATCTCCGCAACTACATCTAAGCAGGGTTCAAGGATAATTTTCCAAATCTCAGCTTCCATAGCGTGCAGTAAAATGGAAATCTAGAATTTTTAAATATATCCATCGCTCAGGTTGTTTATAAAAAGCTTGATTTTAAAAGGATTTTATTCACCATCCACCATGTTATCGATCATGCCTTCAGCTGTTGTCAAAAATGTCTTCAAGGAAATGTTTTAGCTTCATGCACTAAAGCAAAGAGCTGCACTATGAGGTGAAGTAACAGCTTTCATCTATTATTTTGGAGAAGGTGGATTAAAGGAAACAGATGAATCAGAGTCCGCCAAAGCTCCGAGACATCTTAAAGCAGATGCATCATCTACTCTCTGCAGCTCTTTTGCGCATTTGGCAAAATCTGTTTAAACAAATTCACATGAAGCTCATGGAGAGCTCAAAAGACTCTCCCTGTGCTTCACAACAGTCTTTTTTGGAAGTTATGTAAAGTTCAGTGTCATCACTGGATGACAGCTTTGATATAAATAGACATTAAAGGATATATAAATAGATGTTAAGGCTGAAGACTATTTTCATGTGATCCAATCTCGACTCCAAATCTTCTATTTCAAGAAAAATGAAAGAATATATTTTGATCATCTTTAGTGAGACTCAGGAAGTAGAATTTAGATGTCTTGTTTGTTTATATCTGCATGGCATCGAACCGCATGTGGGAAGGAAGCAGGAGCTGAGTTCAGTCAGGGAATACGTAATTAGATCGGTCCGTTTTCCTAGAATGACAAGGCAGCTTCAGCCGAGGCCCCAACAAACAATTATCTCTCCTCACAGCAATTTCCGATTATGGGCGTGTGTGAGCGCGTATGCATGCGTGTATGCTTGATAATTGAGTCATCTGACATGCTAGGGGATAAAAATGACTTTCATTCGCAAACATCCAAATGTCATGTTTTAGATGAGAATCACAAACACTGCCTTCAGAAAACTAACATCTCAGATGTAAAAAACTGCACGCACCGAAACAAAATCAGGAGTGAAGCCAGTTAAACATGGAGAAATTAATGTCCTCTTAAGTATTTGTATTGACAAATCAGTCATTTCTTTTCTAGCGATGTGGAGAGGTGACTCACTGCAATTGTTCTTTTGTGGCGCTATTCCTTCTTACATTGGACCTGACATTTAAAGTGGAATGACTGTGTTCAGACAAAAGGCTTCGCTGCGCAAAAGCAATTAAGCCTCAGAGGTTATTACATTATTCAATCAAGAAAGTGTTGAGTCCATCAGATAGGATAATTATTGAAGAGGAGAACAAATGTTCTGGGTTTTAGTTTATTTTGTATTCCAGGTTCCTTTGTTTTCTCACCTGTCTTATGTTTCCAGTCTGGTCCAGTCCCATATAGTTAGTTCCTCTGTGTTTAATCCTATGCCCTTGATATCCTGAGCTTCCTCTCTGTGTTTAGTGTTTCTATCTTTATATATTCTTAGTTTTACTTGTCTGGGTTCGATTCTCAGTTTAAGTTAGGTATTTGTATTCTCTCCCTGGTCTTAGTTATCATGCGTCCCCTGTGTTGACAGTTTTTGTCTGTCTGTGACTCCATGTTTAGTTACTTCTTGTTTTATTTTGTTAGTCCTGCGTCTCCATCTGTTCTGGGCTTCCCTTGTCTTGTTTTCCCCTACAAGTCTCAACTATGTTCCCGCCTGTTGCTCCTCTGCTTGTTATCTTATATTCATTGACTGTGTCACCATCTGTTTACTATTGGATCCTCCCTTAGAGCCATGTGCTCCATCCTCTGTTTCCTTAGATTTCCAGTGTTCCCTAGACATGCATTTTCCCTAGATAGCATTTTTTTGAGTGAATTATTTTGACCTTGTTTAACCACAGAGCAATAAAGGCCCGAGTTCTGCATTTGGGTCCCGCTACATAGCCCTGCATGTTACAGACAACCCCCTGTGCGAAAACACTTGGTGAGTGTAGGAAGGAAAAAATTCCCTTGTAACGTAATCTGCAACATCATCATCATCTGCGATCTGATCAGGTGCTTCTAACTGATAGCCATTTCCTGCCTTTCAGAAAACCAATGCTCAGTCATGTTTGAATGTTGTCATGTGTGTCATGAGCTTCATGAGCATCCTGATCCTTTGTTTTTGTTGTCTTTTTGCCTTGCTGTAGTGGCTCCATAGTGTGGTGGTTTACATATTTGCCTAACAACCGACAAATCCCTTTGGAGATGTGTTAGGACGGGCATCTGGTGTAAAAAAATCTACCAAAATCAAACATGCAGAGCTGTGTAAATAAGGGTGTGTGTGTTCCAGCATACTTTCCTTTTCTTAGCAGCTTAACAGCTCCTTATCTGCCAGAGCCACTCATTGTCCCTCTTTCACTTTTCACCCTGGTGAATTATGAGGTTTAATTTTTACGTAAGTTATGGTGTTTTCCTGCGTTTGTTCTTTTTCCTGGCCTTGTTATTGTCTCGGGTTTACATGTGTTGTGTAATCGTTCTTCCTGGTGTTTGTAGGGTTATTCAAACCTGAAAATGTTGCATGACTTTTTTCTACAGTTTATGGATTGAACAACATAGTCTCCTGACATTTAAGTTTGCCCTTGACACCCACTCTGCAGTCTACATGGCTACATTTTGGTAATAAAACAGGATGTACAATGCGTCAACATTTCATCCAAAAAAAAACAAAAAACGTGTCCACAAAAATTTAGTCATGTTTTATCATCATCTCCTTGAGTTACCAGATGACCCCATTTTCCTTTTGCCTTATTTTATTTGTTTGGAATATATTTTGATTCATATGTTTGATTTTTATCTTTCCTGCCACCTTACTGCTGTGGTGCAGGTTTAGAAATAGAAATAGAAATTTCAGTCGTGCCTTTCTGTCCCTCTGGGTGACAGCCGTTAGGTTCACTTATGAACTGTACTACACAAATCTGGGCCTTTCCTTTCTGAAGCTTTCACCTGAGTAAGGTGTGATATCATCATTTGAACTATTATTAAAAGGTAGCTGAAATATATTTCAAGCTCAGACAAACTCAGCAAAAACAAATGTTCAAAGTCACACTTTCTGTGCTTGTTCTGCTCTCATTTAGCTTATAATGGCCATACTTGGTGGTGATGGTTCTCATTCATTCCTTAATCTTCATGATTTAATCAGGCACAGGTGGTCAAATCAGATATCAAACATCGCCACAATTTTATTAAGTTCACATGTTCAGTGGCTTGCTAACCTAAATAACTAATCAGCCAGTCACATGAAAATAAGCTAATTTTAGGCTTCTCAGTACCAACTAAGCATTGGTTAAACCCCAGAGTCTGAGTGTCATTGCTAACAGTGCATCCACCTTTTGATGGCGGCTTCAAGCAGGATGGTGTGCCATGTCTCAAAGTTCAGATCATCTCAAACTGGTTTCTTCAGTAATGAGCGACAATGACTTCGTTTTACTAAGATTTTCTCCACAGTCACCAGATCTTACACATCCCAATGTAAGCAATCCCAGCACAGCACACTGACCAGACTGTGGGATTAAATTATTTAAAAAATCAGCTGAAGCAAAATTCATGTGGCTTAAAATATTGTGATTTTGTAGTCTGCTGATAATGGGCAGTTAGCTGGAATGCTTTGTATTGACTCTGTCAGTTTTTAAACATGATACAAGGGGATGTTGAGATAAATGGAATAAAAAAATCTATTTGGCCTCTTTATACTCAGACTATGTAGGTTCAGTGGAGCACAAAAGCTCAAGGCTTAAAGAGATAAATACAATTTCATCCTTTCATCCTGTCACTGCAAAACACACAACCCCACTCTACAGTTCTCCTCTGGCTTGTATTTTTACTTGAGCTCTTCATCAGTGTTTCTTCTGAACAAGAACTCCTCAACAGTTTTTGTGGATGGAGTTTGTCTCTCTTTATAAAAGCACTTCAAACTCTGCCAGCCTTTGATTTCTGAGTCTTTAAGCTTGTGTGATCGCAAAAATGATTTAGGGAAAAAAAACAGAGATGTGCTTCACAGAAAGGTGGAGTGACGTGCAGTCTGCCTGACAATCACTGTAACTGCCTGTTGACCTTGCTGCATCACAATGGAAGTGGGGACCGAAAAGGGACAAACTATCAATAAGATTAAAAAAAATAAAGGTTTAAATTACTTTTGTAGAGACTGCAGACTTCTTCCATTTACAGAAGAAATTGTTCATTCCTAAGGATTCTATTACAAAAACACAAATTGTCACACCACATAAGGACAATGCACCCACAGAGGTCCATTTACAGCTAATCAGTTAACTTATTATCCTGGACATAAGATGGACATAGGCTGTCACCCACTGGTTTGTGAACTTGCTTGGTGCCCTGAGTTTTTTTTAAATGAGCCTATACTTGGTGCATATTTGGATGACACAGTAGCATTAAATTGCACTGAGGTTCATTGTGGTTCTCCAGCTTGGCATTCATAGTATTACATGGGATGTTATTTTGGTTAGGAGGCTTAAAACAACATCTACTTTCTTGAGGAACTGCTCAGATTGTCTTCAAAAACATCTCTCGTGTTTGAGAGAAACATCACATTCCTGCTTCAAAAGACACAGAGCTCAGTGTGTCTTAATTAAAACGACTCCACTGGGAATGCAGGGAAGATGTAGAGAATTTTCTAAGAGGTGGCAGTCAGCACAAAAATTCATCCAGTTTACTGTAAGTACAGTTCCTTATGTTTAAACAAAATGCAGTTATAGAAAAACAATCCAAAGCATATTTTTAACCTCTTAGGTTTCTTTTAAGTCTAAATGATTTCCTAAATCTTTTGCCTAAAGTCTGAGTTAAAATTCCATCTATTTTCTGCCACTTATCTGAAGTCGGATCATGGGGGCAGCAGGTTAAGCATGGCCTGTCAGATGTCCTTTCCTCCAGTCACATTTCCCATGTTATCCTAGAGCATCCTGAAGTGCTCTGCGGCCACACTTATGTATATGATCGCTCAAGAAAATTGGTGTGCCCCAAAAACCTCCCAATTCTTAATTCATAGGGTCTTATATGATGTCTGCCCACCCTTTTGTGGTTATCATAGCTTCAACTCTTCTGGGAAGGCGTTCCACAGGATTTAGGAGTGTGTTTATGGACATTTTTGACCGTTGTTGCAGAAACACATTTGTGAGGTCAGCCACTGGTGTTGGATGAGAAGGTCTGGCTGGCAGTCAAGTTATTGTGCTTGGTGATGTAAGGCTTGGATGCTGGGCCATGGAAACCCATTCCATGAAGCTCTCTGTGGACTGTTCTTGAGCTTATCTGAAGACCACATGAAGTTTGGAGATCTGTAGCTACTGAAACTGCAGAAAGCTCTCACCTCTGCACACTATGTGCCTTAGCGTGGGTTAACAGTTCACTGTAAAATACTTAGTAGTAGGGAACTGGTCTTGTTGCACAGGGGGCATCCTACCACAGTACAATGCTGGAAATGACTGAGCTCCTGAGAATGACGTCTGCATGGCTAGCTGCTAGATTTTGGTTGAGTTAATACTTGCAATATAGTGTATAACACAACCACACTTTGGAACTATAGCAGAAAATCGTGAATTTCTTGGGAAGATCTCAGACTTAGGAAAAGTATAACATGAGATGTGGATGTGCACTGTAAGTCTTGGGTAGTGCTTGGGCTTCACTTTTTTAATTGTTTACAAGTTTTTTTGTTTTCCTGCTGGACCTCATGGTGCACACACTGAAGTCTAAATGCTGTATTTTGTCATCAAACCACAAAAAAAAACCCCAATTTAAAAGCCTCGGCAAGATTAAACAAACCTTTGTTATTTTTCTTAACATTTTAGTTTTTATTTTTTGAAGGTCGTACCCTTCAAAAAATAACACCCTTTCTGGTGTTATTTAGTCATATCTAAATGACCAGAGACATCAAATGGTCTCAACTTAAGCCGCTATTTACGTCATACTTGCATTCCCACACTGTCTATGGGTTCATGTCAGAGTACAAGTTTTTAATGCAGTCTGTTCAAGGCCATTTATTGATGACATTTTTTGCATTCTTTCTTTGCTATTTCCTTTTCTTAGTGTTCTGATGCTGGTATGTACCATTTTTTTAAAAGCATTGCATTGATATAAAAAGATTACGAGAGCTTGCCTTAGGAACTCAGTCTGCAGCGCTTTGATTAAAAGTGAGGACACAAGGATTGTTGTGTATTGTGATTCAATACACAAACAATTCGGGATTGAGGATTTAACTTTAAGATGAAACTTTTTTTTTTATTGCATTTAAGGACAAAGTAGGCCACAGAATGCAGTTGGGCAATATCAGCCCTTTGATGATGATTAAAGTAGTCAGGGCATAAATCTACATTAGGTATTGATGGTCTTTTGACCACACAGCCACGCAGCTATGAAGCCGAGGGAACAGAGCCACCACCGAGAACAAATCAACACATTGCATTATTATTTTTAATTCTAGAGGAATAAATCGTTTAATTTAAAACAGCTGTGACACATGAATGCTGGTAGCAGTGAAAACAAAACAGCCTATAACAATTTTACATGTTGATATTTTTTTCTAACACCTTTCTCACCTTTTTTATTATCTTTGGGTTTGTTTGGGGAGGTGTTCTGTTATTTAAGTCGAAAAAATCACGAGATGTATTGATATCATCTGCAGCTGTTATGACCTTTTGCAAAACCCTGATGGCGTGTGAACAGCGTCTTTTCCTCCCTGCGGTTCACCCTGTGCTGTGTCTGGCTGGAAACGGAGGGTACCTACATTGAATTGGGACCTTATTATTCTGGCCTTGGAAAATGTTTTCTTTCTTTTCATGTCACGGAAAAGTGTAAAAGATCTTTTGATTTCTTTTGGTGGTGGGTAAACTAGGTGTCTTGATGCATGCTCAATAATAATAAAGACTGATGACGTCAGTTGGATGAATGATGAAACATATGTTTTACTGAAAATGCTGCATCCAGGTGACGAGGACTTTGAATTTTCCTGAATTTTGTTACCTGGATTACTGGGCTTGCATCCAGATAAACTAAGGGTTTTGAAAATGTTGTGTTTATTATTTTGGTTCTTCACAGGAAGTGGGGAAGTGGGGAGTCACCTCTACATTATGCTCTGGTTTGCCCTTTTCAAGGCCAGGGAATTTTCCATTTTGCTTTTATTACAGGTAAGTGAGGTAGGTTATTTTTTTCAACATGTTTTTGCATATTGACAGTTATTTTTCTTGAGTAGCAGGTGGAAAGTTTTTCAAGTCAGTGCTTGTAAGCAAGATCGTCACTAGTAAGTAAAAGCAGTTTTTAGCATCTTTTAGCAAAATGAGTCCACAGTTTCCAATCCCAGTGACATGCATGGTGCTGATCACGAGCAAGACCATGATAATCTTGTCTTTTTTTTGTCCTTTTACTGTCAAAAGGCTGACCACCATGAAATTGTCTCTCCTGATGAAACTGCAAATGTGGAGTTCTACTGTACTGTCTTGAGGCCTGAGAGCGAACGTTCAACGAAAATTATGTGAACTGGAAAGTTTGCCAGCACACAGTGCATTAAAAACTTGCCAGATTTACAACCATACCATTCCATCCACCCCCCCTCCACTGAAAAATCAATACTGCAGATGCATTCATGGCACCTTATACATGATGTGTCTTCTACCATTTTTCAAGAAGACTGCAGCAAAACAATGCACTGCACACCGGGGGTCTACAAGATGCAAAATCGAGAAGTCATGAATACTTTAAAACCTGTTCTTCTTTCCCTCCCCACACAGTCCAAAGAAATGCAGGTTATTGGATTTGAAACAAACAAACAAAAAAACCTGTTATCTCTCTGACAAACAGGCTCGCGGAGTGGTAGTAGAGGGTGTTGAAAAAAAGAGAGGAAAAGAAACACGGTAATCAGAAATGAGATTCAAGAAGTGTGATGAGACAGGAAAGCTGGCCAGACAAAAACAAAATAGGCAGAGCATAAAAATAGCATGCTAAAAACTGGAAAGACATTACACACAAATGAACTAAGCAAGCAAATAAAAGAGCCAAACCGCCTAATGACACTAATGTTTTCACTGTTACTCTTATACCTGAGGTGACAGGTAGCTAAAGTTACATAAACCTTCTTTTTAGTGTTGATATGGAAATCCAGTGAAAGTTATTGCATGCAGTTGATTTAAAGAAATCCCAAGGCCAAAATCCAAATCCATATGAATGCAAATAAAGTCTCTTTCTTGCAATAATACAGTAGAGAAGTTATTCAGTATTCCCTCTGCTACAAAGACAACACTGAGCTGACACTCAGACAGATCAATAAGACTCCCACCAGAAGAGTGACTGCAGGAGCCAATATCTCTATTTGCACTCAACTCACACATGCCAAGGGCAACTCAATGCCACTTTGCACCAAGCCACACAATCAGATGAAGATCCCAGAGGCCTCCAGTTAACACTGAAATCTCTGTTTCGACAGCAGCAGTCTGGATTTCAGCTCCAAACAATCAGAAGCTAACTGACGCAGGTTGGAAACGTACTTGACTTTGAATGCACGCTCTTGCTGTGGTGAGTGTGGTGAGAATGACAATGAAGATCTTGGGTCATTTTAACAAAATTGCTATGCACAGGTATACATCTAGGCATCCAGGCAAGTTCGGTCAGACAGAAGGAGAACGCTGACCTACCAAGCATGGTCAGGCCTTGCATTCAGACTGTATCTCTGCAGCTATTGAAGCGATTTCTAATTTTCTACACACTGTGGGTAACAACTTTGTCTCAACAGACTTTGTTTCAACAAAGATCGGATGGATTTCTTTTAAGAGAACTAATAAAGTCCCCTGAGTATTTACCAAGCACCATCATTAGAACAAAAATGGCATTTGCTCAGTCCTGTTGTTTATGATCACAGACACAATAGCTGTTTAGTCGCATCCAGAGTTTTTCTTCATTTTATTGATCTGGCATTAAGACTTGCCCAGTGGGAACAGTCTCATCAGATGCAGTGGTTTTTTAATTGCCTGCATTCATTCGTGATGAATTATGTGTATTGGGATTAAGCCATAAGTGGCTGGAAAGGTATGCGTACCTTCTAGTCACCCATCACCCAATGGCTACCAATTAAACTGCAATTTAAAAAAAGCTCACCGTATAGCAGTGGTTCCCAAACTTCTTTTTTGCTAGGCCCCTCTTTGTTGGCACCACTGTTATGCAGGTGAAGCCTAAGGTGAGATATGCTTCATTGTATTTTCTAGTCTTTGGCTTGGAAGGAAGTTGGTTTGGAAACATATTTGGTGATGCTCAATCTTCTGCTTTGCATTTTTGTGGGACCCCCCTTAAAAAAAATTTTTTCCATTATGCGAGCAATGTCCAAGCATCCTTTTTTTTATTCACACTGCACCTGCCCTGCAAGGGTGCGCCCCCCACTTTTGGAACCACTGCCTGATAGCTAGAGTGCTTTTAAAATTACAAACAAATTAAATTCATGCTCAACCACTCCCAAATGTAAAGACATTCTTCAAAAATCTTTACATAAACAAAAAAAAATGTACTCACCTCAGACTTACAGCACATATAGGAGTTTAATAATGATAATAATAATAATAATAATAATAATAATAATAATAAATTTTTGTCACTTGAGCTACAGGGTTTCAAGTTAATTTGGGGTGATGTAAAGGTTAACTTTTGGGTTAGGTTTTGGCTCCATCCGCCTTTCTATCTGGGTTTCTCTGTGGCTTACTGCCACATAAAACAAGCAATTTTAGGTTAATTGGTGATTCTAAATTGGCCGTAGCTGTGGATTTGACCATAAAGGGTTGTGTTTCTCTGTGAGAGCACTGTAATAGACTTGTGTCGCCTTTTGCCATCTGGGATAGGCTCCAACTCTCGTGGAAACTGGGGCTGGGTAAGGAGTTTAGAAAAATAATGAATGGATGGATGATCATGTGAACCTCAGTTCCTAGCCAGCTGGAAGCTGTGCTCACCCTCACCACTCTGATCTCCACATCCTTTGGTTTGAAGAGCTGTATGAGTATAATTTCTCTAAAAATGGGTTTTTCTGCAGCCTTACCGTAACAATAAGTCCCCTTTCCTGGAAGTATTTGACCAGAGGAATGGTGTTTTGTTTGAAGTTGGTCAGACGACGCTCAATGGCTTTGGGGTTGTCATCAGGCCTTCCCTGCTGCTCGGCTCGTTTCTGCAGCCTTTCCTTCAAATGGTGGTTAGTGCAGGCCAGGAACACCACAAGGTCAGGAGTACAGATCTAGCAGCAGAGAAGAGAATATGTTAACCATTACTGTAAATACTTTACCTCTCATAAAAGTCTTCATTTATATGTAATGACCATAATCTGACCCTGTAGCACCTCAGAGCTGCTGACTCTTTCAAATCTCTGCGGTCCACCCAGGCCAGTCTCATTTTTAAATTCAGTTCACTCAGGTCAAAACGATAAAAATGCAACTCATTCAAAAATAAAAGCCCTGATCTTCCTAAGGTCTGAAGAGACAGTATAAATACATTGGGTATATATAGTGTGTGTACACACAGAGATATTTTCTGCTTTTGAAATAAATCTATTTGAATTTCACTGGAATTCGTTGCCTTGAGGATTTCAGCTTGTCACATAGAAAATAGCCTGCGGCTGCACCAGTTTAATACAGGTGGGATTATGACTCAGACAGGTTAATACTGTCCCCCCTCAAAAGGAGATGAGCACATAAGCTGCCACTCAGAAAGCTTTTCTTTGCATTATTGCTTTTGTGTAATAAACAGAGGAGGATGAAATCGTAGATGAGCTCAGCTAAAAATTAGCATCTTTTTCGAGGGACTCAGATATAATCCAACATGCACCAATTTTCAGAATCATGTCAGTGGTTCTGTGTGTATGCAGGAGCCAGTTTGAATTTAACAGCTCAAGATAAATAAACCCATATCAGCCATATGTAAACAACACCATGATTGTTCTTATATACATACATTTGCATATATAGATCACCACCGAGTATTTTAATGCTATGTTTCTCTAATGGTTAATCCACCAGTATGGACAAGCTCTTTTATTGAAGCAATATTTTTAATGTTAAAATATAATTATTGTTATTATCCATGAATTTTCAAGTTTATTTTAAAAAGCATTGATAGTAAAATGTGTGTGTAAAATAATAAGTTCACATTCAACTTCTCTTTGTGGTTATCAGGCTCTTTTAATTAATCTGCCTTAACAGCCCAGCTACAGAACATCCAAGCAGCCAGTGCATAAACAGAAGTCAACTTTGCAACATTATTGCAAAGTTCAACGTTCAGTTTAGAGGATGTTAGTGTGTCATTTAAACCTTTACTTGTATCCAAAAAAGGAGATTGTGAGAGTAGATAATCAAAATACTGACGTTGTCACTATGTACAGTCAGTCAGCTCAATGTAATTAGTATGCCTGCCTCACAGTCCTTGTAGTGACTATTGGCAATGTGTCCAGAACAACGAAGCACTGTCACATTAGCACATAAGGCCTAAATACATTAAGCCAGTTAAATATCAGGGATAACACTCTGTCCATTTAGGAAACATAAACCATAATGGATCATTTTCATTTGCTTTGGTGCAATTCAAAGTGCACTGAAGAGACAGCAACAAGGTAACTCTCATTCAAGCTGTACAGGTAGACCAGCTACAGTATGTACTGTCAAGCCCTACAAAATAAAATCTGGCAGGCGACCTGTGTGCTTTTCTCTAGCCAAACTGTATTGTGGGCTTCAGATATTGTTACATTTTCATGCCACTAGTAGTGACAAGGACACTAGCACAAAGAAAAACTAAAAAAACTATCAGTCAGGAGAAAACAGTGGTCTGTCGCCCCACCTCCAAAGCCATTCTCTTTGCTAGAATGTCCTTGTTGCTGCACCTGTTGTCACTTTCATTTGCAAAGCAGGTGAAATGGATTCACAATATTTTATGCTTCCTAGCAGGACAGACTGATATCCCTAAAATTCAACCTAATTTGTGTTACACTATGAAGTGTTTTTGAACAGTGTTTAACAAAATATGACTGTCACTGACAAAAAAATCAACAGAGAATCTTCTAATTGAAAGGAAGACTGTCTTCATTAGGTTAAAGTTCTTTAGTTAAGTGCCAAAATGTTAGGTACTGACTAATACACATTTGCAACAGTAAGCTGCTTCTGTTTTATACCGTCCACCCTGTAAAGTGTGTAACTAACTGCCAGTCATTTAAAGATCACTGAAAGATGCTTTTTTGCATAATGTAAAGCATCATCAAAGTCAGGCAATTTGGTTTCTATGGTAGTTCTGACCTCCTCAGGTGTGACTCACAGAAGCATTGAAGATCCTCCTCCTCTTGAACCTGACAACCCACCACCAGTGGGAACCTGGCTCTATATAAAGCCTGCACAGCAGCTTATTACTTGTCCTGTAGTTTCCTCCAGCTTGTGTTTCACTTTGATGAAATGGACTAAATGAACACTCCAGAGTCTGTATTTTATGTGGCACAATGCCAGAGAACTAAAAATAGCCTGAACGATGCTTATCGCGGCAGTGCCACTCTGGCTTGATTCTTATAGTGGCTGTTTGCTATGAGAAAGCATTTTTAGATAGATTTTTATTAAAATTGTTGTCCTCACAAAAGACTGGAGTGAAAAAGACATCAGGCTGTTTTAATGCCGGCAGTTCAGTAAGTGAATCTATCTGTTTTGCTCCAAGGCCAGGAAGCATGTGGTGGCTTTCTTTCAAACACACACTCATACAGAGTCCTAAATAAGGTGCATTGGTAGGCTGATGCTGACCTGATGGCTGTGCCAAACATCACTGCTAGTAACCGTTTAGGAATGTTCTGCTAAATGCACTCGATTGAAGGTAAAAGAACAACAAAAACCATTAAAAAAAAGGTTTCGAAAAAAAAAAACTGTTGGCTGCAATTGACACAGCTTCCTGTTGTAATGCAATGGAACATTAATATAAATCACAGAAGGTACGTAAGACTGTTGCTGTATGCTGACAATGGTTTTAGCATTTAAGGATTTTTGTTTTGTTTTGTTGTGATTGGATTTGTGTACCATTTTATTAGGGTTTGTTTTTGGTTTATTGAGATAAGAAACAGATTAATTTAAATAAAAAATGTTGTTTCCTATTTTTTCACATAATACTGCCTTACACAAAGAAACAGTTGAATATGGGCTCCAGTCCAGCGTGAACTTGGCTGCCTTGAGTTAATTTTATTGTCCTCTTCCTTTCTAAACATATGTAGCTGTAGACTATCAGGCGTCTCCATCTGCCTGTATAGACCCAATTGTTCTCGGTTGCTTTCCTCTCCATCCGCCCTGCGTCTCTCATGGAGAGGAACACATTTTAAATCTTTGATGTCTCCAGGAGCTTTCTAACCTGTCTAAATGAATAGAACAAGACTGCATAGTTTAAATAAATGTCACCACATATACTGTAGAAATTGGAAGATGGCAGCCGACTGCAGCTGAATCACTCGGTCTATAAAAGTCAATAATACGATTGAGCTGTCCAACAGAATCTCAAGGAAAAACCCAAAAGATGTTCCAGGAACACTAAAGCTGGCATTTTATTTTCCTAAAAATAATGAATTGAAGATTCTCGCCTGACTACCATGGGACTCAGAGCCTTTAGTTGTTCTGCCCCGAGACTTTGGAATGCTCTTCCACTTGCTCTATGGACCACACACTGTCTCACCACTTTTAAATCACTACTCAAAACTCATCTGTTTAGAATTGGATACACCTGATCTGTCTTAGGCCACTTTTACCTTGCTCAGTTTTTATATTTGCTTTTATACTTTTATGACCATTTTTGTCTAACTTTTATCTACCATGTTTGTTATATATACATTTTTCTTATGTTTTTTATGGTATTGTTTACGTGTTACTCTAAGGTGACCTTGAGGGTCTGAAAGGCGCCTATAAATAAAATGTATTATTATTATTATTATCATTATTATTACATGGATGTGTCCAGTGTATCAGTAGTTTGGCAAAT
>VUQR01032233.1:7350-27094 GCA_015108515.1 Hemichromis elongatus
AACCAAAAAAAAAAAGACAAAGAAAAAAAAAAAAAAAAAAAGCATTCTTTCTTGTGATGAGCAGCAGGCAGCTCTGGCTGTATAAATAAGTTAGCGTTAGGAGGTTGACGGGTTACCAGCCCTCGGCTTTTTCTTGGCAAAGACTTCAATCTGGCCCACCAGACAGTTTTGGAAAATATAAAAGTTGGCATAAATTTTCAAATTTTAGCTGTATTTTCATAGGTTTTTACAGCCTTTTCTGGTGAAAAGAAGGCCTCCCCCATGTGTCAGACCAGGTGAAGCTGCACATTTGAGTGTGTAAAATTTGTCAGTGCTGTGCTGACTAACTGCAGAGCTCCAAACTTCCTCTGGTATTAACAACAGCACACAACCTATGCACCGGGCGCTTCATAGTATTGGTTTCAATATCAGAGCAGCTTCTTTAGGTGTACCATGCCTGTTGCCCAGTAGTTTTTGTCCAAGTAGTGCAGCAAATAAATGAGATAATCATATTTTCATCAGGAACCGATGTTGCGTGTGTAGTGGTGTTATGTTGCTTCAGATAGCAAGCAGTATCTTTAGGTTTCACCCCAGGTTTTCCAGGTTAAAAAGTTCTTACTAGGATATGTCGACAGGCACAGCTTACCCAGTGTTGCTAACTTAACGACTTTGTCGCTATATTTAGTGAGGTGTCAGACCCCCTTAGTGACTTTCTTTACTAAAAAGCAACTAGCGACAAATCTGGTGACTTTTTCTGGTGTTATTGGAGACTTATGATGATTTTTTGACGTGACAGCACGTAACACTCATACTCTCAAAAAGCAGCAGGTGCTGCCGTGGGCACCCCGCCCGTGCCAAAGTCCTCACGCAGCAGTCGCCCCCAGCTGCTGTCAGAGCAGGAGAAGTTCACCCCTTAGGGTCCAAACTGCAAATGAATCTTGCATGAGCGAAGCTGCTGCTCCCACCCTGACTATAGGGCGGGAGCAGCAATTAGGCGATGAACTCATTTAGCAACTACTAGCGACTTTTAGTACAGCCAATGTCGATTTTTCTTACTGAGGAGTTGGCATTACTGAGCTCACCTGCTATGGAGTTATGTCTGGCAAGTTATTTGGAAGAAGCATCACCAGTTTTAAGAGTCTAAAAAAATCTTTTTATTTGATAAGCAAAAATGGGAACTACAGATTTTTAGGACCCTTGGTGGCTGTAATTATGTCAAAAGTAATTTTATTGTTGTATATGACTGAAAAACTAATATAAATGAAGGAATTTAAGCTTTGCTACTTAGGAATCGAATGTTTACTTTTTGCATAGTCAAGCTTCACTTGTTACGTTTATCAGTGCTGAGATTGCAGTCGAGTGAATAAGGCTGAAACACACCATAACACCACCTTTATCTCAGCAACGCTTGAATCCACAATTTAACATGTTCGTTATGATAAAAGACTGTTGCATGTCTTAATAATGGCTCTGAATGGCCAAAATAAATACTGTATTAGATTAAATTAAAATTGTTTAAGATTAGTATTATCAAAAAAGAAGTAAAGTGAAAGAACATGAAGAAGCATCTTGATTTTCTTGACCCGTCACACTCCAGTACATTTAGATTCTGTGCAGGTTGCACGGGTAAGAAGATATTTTTTCAGCAGACTTAACAGAAATAGTTTTTGACTGTGATGGATGGATTCACTTTCCGTAACTACTTTCTTCTGTGGAAGCTTTATTTAGATTTTCAGTGCAGCTTTTCAGATTAGAAACCACCCATTCTTTGAGAGAAAGCCATCACACGTGGGACGTTTCCAGCTGCAGCGTGAACACAGCCAAAAAACACAGAAGGACTGATGTGCATGACAGAGGAACTGATAAGGAGCAAAAACTGTGAAGGAGTTAAAATGGAAGGAAGACGACGAGGGAGGTCAGGGAAGGGTGACAAGGAGGAGACGAAGGAAGATGTGTAAGTCAAAGAAAATGAAAGAGAAAGAAGAGTGAAGACAGCCCACCCACACTGCACACACACGCGCGCACACACACACACTGCACTGCAGTCAGAGGTTCACCTGCAGTTCACACTGACCATAACAACACCCCTGAGAAAGAGCGCAAAAGCCAGAACACGAGACGGACAAGGAGAGAAAAAAAAGAGGTTACGGGACGAGGAGGGATGGAGGGAGGAAACGAGGGAGAGGTGGGAAAGCAAAGTAATAATTTAGGGCTGAGGGAGCTCAAGAGAAGAATTGGTCAAAAAAAAAAGTTGAGTTCAACTTCTGCCGGCGCTGCAGGTTCAATCGGAGGTCAGCAAACTAAAGCCCCTCTACATATATGTGTATCCACTCTTTCTTATTTAATACACACATATATAACTTACAGCTGCCCCAAATATTGGAAGCCTTTTTTCTTTTTCAAAAACTTAGTTTTGGGGGGGGGAGACATGTTTTCAAGAAAACTGTTAAAGTACAGTAAATCAACCTGTGGTCTCTGCTGTGCTTTTTTCTTGAAATACAGTTTACTGCAATCAAAGTTACTAATCACACCTCCAACTCACTGGTTAATGATCCAGTCTTGAAGAAATTAATTTGCCTGTAAATAAAATCATTTACTTGTGTACTATTAAAAAATACTGAGATGCATTGGGGGCAACAATGCTGGCCAGTTTTAAAAATTTTGGTGCTATTTTTTCCCATTAAAGGTCATATTTTATAACAGTGTAAAGGAAATGTAGAAAACAAAGTGTTAGTTGTACTACACTGTTTTGTATTTCCAAATATTGGTGTTTAATTAGTAATACTCC
Organism: Hemichromis elongatus; assembly: GCA_015108515.1. NCBI lineage: Eukaryota > Metazoa > Chordata > Actinopteri > Cichliformes > Cichlidae > Hemichromis > Hemichromis elongatus. Next base: position 10,118 of record VUQR01032233.1, read on the forward strand.
ATTTATACATTTAATACTTCTCAGTGCAAGACGGTTTCTTGTTGGTATTTGCAGCACTGAGAAAAAGTATTCCTCCTTTCTTGTTTCTTTTATTTTTCCATATTTGGCATGATTACATATTTCAGGTCATCAAACAAATTTAATACTAGACTTGAGTTGATTTATTTAGGGAAAAGAAGCAATCCAAACCTATGCGGCATTGTGTGAAAAAGTGATTGCCCAGGGTTCGTACAGGTGCTTGAAATCCTTGAAAATGACTGTAATTTTAATATTGTCTTTTTAAGGTTTGAAAAGTTCTTGAATTTCAGATGTGGTACCTAAAACTGCTTGAACTTGTAACTGTATTTGATTCACCACAAATAACTATCAGACTGAATGGTTTTCATATTATAAAGAGAATAAAATGAATCGCAAAATGTAAAAGCAAAATTTCTCCGCCTGGGCTTGCTTGCACCTCTGTCTGTTTCAATGTGTGACCCCGCCCCTCCCCCCTAACAGTCGTGGATGAGTGCGCTAACATGCCTGTAGGTTAAGTGTTAGATGGGTAATGAAATTGCAGAGTTTTTGCTCTCGAGTCACATGATAGGTTGTTCCTAGTAAATAATTTTCTAGTATGTGTACTTAAAACATGCTAATTTTGAAAGTATTATTATTTTTTTGCTAGCTATCAAACTAAAGAAACTATTGAATTGCACTGACTGTGATGCAGTTCGGCAGCACTATTATAGCAGTTAGTTGTGGCATGGTCATTTATGGAACATGCTGTGAATTTAACTAACATTGTAGCAGTAGCAGTAATGTGAGTTACCCAAGTGAAAGCTTTAAATGTTAGCCCGCTACATAACTAGCCAACTTAAAGCTTTCTGATTAAAGGCTAAAAGTGAAGTTGTCACCAAGTAAATAGAGTACTGTTTATATTTTTGTGTATTACTGCAGCTTTTTAAACTATTAACTTGGTGCCCTTGGCAGCACCTTAGGGGGAAATCATGGTAATATGACTGATCCATATATGTGTTTTCTTATATGAATATTTCATACTTTGAAGCTGCCTATTTATCTAAGGGAGATGAACAAAATACATTACAATTTGAACATAATAATATCACACATATATAGGGTAAATAAATAGATTTTTAGGTAGATGCTGGTGCAGTCTTAAAGTTTTATATGTTAAATTGATCTGAGTATGTCATCTGTTCACAGCCTCTTCCAGTCAGTGTTGTTTTCCATGTCTGTCTTACTGAGCATGATTTTATGTGATGTGAAGTGCAACATGCATTCTTTTTTTTTTAGTAATGTGCTTGAAAAGCTTGAAAATGGACCTTGCTTAAAAAGTGCTTGAATTTGACCCTGAAAAAGGTGTATGACACTGGCCCCTTGCTAAATTAACTGTAATTAATTTTCTTTCTTTCTTTTTTTTTTTTAAATTGTTTGAAAATATATGTTTAGTCTCAGTAGCCACACCTGGGTCTGTGAAGTAGTGTAAAAGATCTCAAAAAGCAAAACATCACGCCATGATCTAAAGCAGTGGTCCCCAAACTTTTTTGCCCCTCGGACCGGTTTATGTCCGACAGTATTTTTCACAGATGTCAGGTATCGTGGATAAATACAACAAAAATCAACCCATTACTAGTACCAAAAAGAAATTTTTTTTTTATCCATAACACACAGGAAAATAGTCAGGGAAACAGAGCTAATGATAAAAACTCTGAAAACAATAAATTTCACACCCGAGCCTCAACTCTTGCAGCCCGGTACCAAACGACTCACAGACTGGTACCTGTCCGTAGCCCGGAGGTTGGGGAATAGCTGAGAAACAAAGTCATCGACATCTAGCAGTCTGGAAAGAATTACAAAGCTATTTTTTAGGCTTTGGGACTCCAGTGAACCACTCTGAGAGACATTATCCACAAATGGAGAAAACTTGGAACAATGGTGAACCTTCACAAGAGTGGGCAGCCTACCAAGAACACATCAATGACTCATCCAGGTGGTCACAGAAGAACCAGGACAGCATCTAAAGAGCTGCAGGCCAGAGTTCATGATTGAACAGTAACACAGAGACTGGGCAAAAATGGCATTGATAGGAGAGTTTAAGGAGAAAACCACCGCTCACCAAGAAGAACACAAAAGCTCAACTAACATAAGCCTCACGACTTTTGGGAAAATATTCTGGCAAACTATGAAACAAAAGCTGAACTTTTTAGAAGGTTTGAATCACGTTGCATCTGGTTTAAAGTATAATTTCAGAAACAGAACATCATACAACAGTCAAACATGGTGGTGGTAGTCCGATGGTTTGAGGCTGCTTCAGGATGACTTCCTGTCAATGATGGAACCAATCTGAAGGAGAATGATCTGCTCTAAGTTTATGCTCTAAATGTCAGGCTTGCCTAGGTTGTAAAGCAAGAACATGTCCAAAACCTACGAGTAAGGCTACCTTTGACTTGTTCATAATTCACCCTGCCATCAATTGAGATGGTTTGGCATAACTAAGTTCCTGAGACCACTGAAGTTTGTAGAGCTTAAGATTCTCTCCTCTGGTCTGTAAAATGCTGTATCACTGTATCTATCATGTATCACTGGCTCATTATCTCTGGAAAATCCTTGCAGCTTCAAATGAAATGCTGCTTTTATGAGCATTAATGAAAAACACTGCCTTGCCTCAGCACTGATCCAGTAAATTGGCAGTTTTACAGCAGAAAACAGGATTAATTAATGAACTTTGTACAATCTAATATAAAAAAAAAAAGTCAAGAAAGGTTCAAGAATTTTATTACGGGACACAATGCAAGACATACCCACATACAAGACTGGCGTATGTACTCTGTGTGAGCATGTACTTGAATATTTAAACCCTCATCTGTTTTTCCAGCCTAATGGGCCCCAGTGTGTGTGTATATGTATTTGTGAGTGTGAGCCAGCAGGTTAACAGTCCCTTAGTTGACACCGAAGCCTCTCTGATCTACTTTGCTCTGCTCATTTAGTTCAGGAAAATGTGAGTCTACCTCCACAAAGCTCACATATTTACTTTCTTCTACATGGGAGTGAACTTGTTAATTTGAACATGAGTGGATTCCAGATTTCAAAATAATGTAAAGGGCCACAAAGAAAGGTATATTTATCTTTTTTTTAATCACAATGGAGCAGATCATATCAGATCAGAGATTTATAGTGCTGAGAGGCTCTGGTACCAGTCTGTGATACACTGGATGGATGTTTTGTGCCCAAAAAGATGTCAGTAAGTGTAAATCAGATGTTGGTGGAGTTAACATGGCTTTAATTTTCTTATTTCAATAATCTGTTAAAAATTTCTTGTCCTCCATTATATATGGAACATCAACACGTTGTAATTTATACCATGTTTGCTGATTGTCATCCTTAGTGATTTTTGTGGACGAGGTACCTTTAAGAGTTTCCAGACAGTGTTAATTTCATTGTACAGTAGTTTGTGTCATAGTTTTCATTAAGTTTTTTCCCCAACAAAAAAAAGAAACCAAAGCACAAGAACAAAAACTATGATGAAATGTAAATAGGTCAATAAAATATCCTGGAGAAATGAGATCCAATCAGAATTCTTTTTTTTCTAGACTGGCCGGGTGAGTTTGAAAGTGATCCAATCAGAAGTAATCTTTTTGTGTTGACACACACAGAGTACAGGATCATCAATAATGTTTTTTTTTGCTATTAACATATCTTATTATTAAAAATATATTATGACAGTAACATTAATATACTATTTCTCAGGTAGGTTGTGGTATTCAAACCATGCTCGAATGCTACTAAGGGGGACAAAGCGTGCCCACACCCACACGAACTGATAATAAAAAGGAAGGACTGATCCATGCTTCCATGTTGTTTATGTCAAATTCAAACCCTGCCATCTGAATATTGAAGCAGAAATCGAGAGTCACGAGTGGGGGGAAACTTTTTTTTCACAAGAGCGGCAACATTTTTCCAATCTTCTATTGTCCAGTTTTGGTGAACCTCTAAAAATTATACTCTCAGCTTCTTATTCACCTGGTGTGGTCTTCTGCATCCTTTGGTTGCACTGCAATTTCTGGCAACCCCTGGTACCCATATCATACTCTTATTAATGTACATACAGCTGGCTGTTCATAGAGAAGATCAATGACTCTGGTAAGTTTTAGTATTTCTAAGGAGTTTATAACAATTATATAATTACATCTACTTGCTGTGTCAGTCAAGCTGAATCCAAAAGCATCTGCACTGTGTGCAAGTCTAAGGTTTCACTTCAGGTAGGATGAAGAAAATTGTGTTTTTTCATGTGACCCAGCTTATGTTCTTGTCACTAATGCACGAGCATTTAATTAAACTCACTATTCAAAAGGTAGGAGTGCAGTTTTATTGATTGAACAGACATAATGCAGTGCACACAGTATTGCTCTCTGCAGCTATGAAGTCAAATTCATGTCATGTGTAAAATACATTCAGTGCACATCTCCCACGAAACATTAAAATGTCACGAGCGCCGTCAGTATTTTTTTTTTATTTTATTTTTTTAGAATAACAGCAAAGGGCTTCGTCCTTTTACATGACTCAGTCCCCGTGTGTTATTGTTCAGTGCAGTTTTCTGGCAGCAGCGAACAGCAGAACGCTGCTTGTATCTAAAACTGAAGCACAGTGCAGTTTACATCAAGAGTAAAGCTTAAGGTTCACACAACAAGATCAGCCGCTGGTTTCTGCAGATAAAAGTAAAAAGGTACGCAGCATTAACCCATCACAGAAGCATGTGATTTTGTTAGCTAGTGTTGCTGTACAACAAGCCAGCAAAGCTAAAGGCTAAAGGCTTGAAGGCACATCGCATTCACTGACAGGAATAACGTCAGGCCAAAACAGCCTTCACTCAATTTTTGGCTTCTCAAGACTTCAAATAGCCAGTGTATATGGCAACTATCAGCAGGATTGTCTCAGTAAAAGTTCTTCCTTTCAAGACTTGATAACATTAGCAGGACTATAATATATAAAGCTATTTCAAAACTCTAAAACAAAAGTTACAAACTTAAAAAAAGCTGAAGAAATATTCTGCTATTTCATTTAATTTCATTTGTTTCATTGACAATAATGCCAACCTCTAAACAGAGATCTGGTGCATTCAGACACAAAGCACTGGAGCTTTGGATATTGTTTACTATTGTTGTCATTTTTAAATTCACAAATGTTCACTTGCAGATGGCATTCATCCATCCATTAAAACTGTAGGAGATGCAGAGCTACTGAATTTTTTTAAGCTTTTAATTCAAATAATTCTAAACTATACTGTTTGCATCATTTTTATGAGCTATAATAATAATAAGTATAATATTAATAAACTTATACATAAACCAAGAATATCTGAAATATAAACATCTGGAAGAACCTCAGGCCAATGAGAAGTAACCTGAAATACTTCCCTATAACTAACTTTAAACCATCAGACACTTTAAACATCTCACAGTCAGGCAGATTTGAGCTATTTGGTGTCTGCAGAATCCAGCTGTCTGCTGGAAATGTTTTAGAAGAAAATTTTAAAGTGTTTTTTTTTCATAACTTTTGACATGTATTGGTCTGATCCTTCTTTTCTCTCAGAAAATAAAATTATAATAAATATTTTTTTTAGTGTATTAAAGTTAGGTAGTCAACTGTGGAGGACCAAAACTGTCAAAATTTAAACAAATTAATTTGTTTAATAGGAGTTAATAAATAAAAATGGCATTGCATGCAATAAAACTAGTACACTATATGTAAGATTTCGTTTTTATATATTTAATGCTTTTTGTTTAATTTAATGCTCCTTTCCATTTCTTGTATTGTAAAGCACTTTGTGATTTTCATTTGTGAAAAGCACTATTTAAATAAGTTTTACTCACTCCTTAATTACCTGTGGAAAAAAAATTATTTTACTTTCCTATTTTTTCCATTAAATTTGTTTTTTTTCCCTCAAACTGAATTTTTTTTTTTTATTAATTTATTTTACATTTCAGTTTCATGATGAAAAAGAAACTGTGTGGCCATCAAGGTATGGCTTTTAGTATGATTAATATACATTGGGAAACTTTCTTCAAGATCAACCCTCTGGTTGATCACCACCAAGATGCCTTGTGTCCAAGAGGTTTAGTTAATCCTTCTGAAAATACAGTAGTACTGTCATTTAATACATGAATAAATACATAAAAAAATAGTAAACTGAATTCAGAAAGCAAAATAAATGGTAATTAATAATAAAGTGAAATTAACACAAAGGTGCATAAGTACATTGAAAAAATTATAAAAATTCAAACATTTTGTAATATTCAAAATATATGTATTTCGTCCACCAGCTTTTATAAGAAAACAATGCTTATATTTATTTATAATTTTTATTTGATGCATTTAATGGCATATTCATTCATTTTCTGATGTTAACTTTTTTCTTTCTTTTGGCAGCTTTGGTCCTCCATACAATTGCTAAGTCAGAAACTTTAAAACTTAATTCACTACATTCAAAAAGGGAGATGAAATGCTATGCAGAAACTCGCCAAACAGTGAGTTCTTGGAAAATAATTATCATAAAGCACTTGATTTCATTTTAGATCTATTTACAGCATAAATCAAATGCACTTCTGCAAGCCTTACCCTCAGAGGTATTTAAATTTGGTTTTTGTGACACTTTTTGCCTTGTTAGTTTGATCAAATCTCTGATAAAAACTACAGAAAAGAGAGAAACTAATGTTTAAAGCATTTAAAGGTGAACAATGAAATATGTTAAGGTAAAAAAAGAAAAAAAAAACAACCCACAAAAACACCTGCTCTTAGAAACTGTGATACATGCTTTTGTTGTGGAGCTCGGAGGTAAATCCTCTCTGACCTGGCAAGACGACAGGTTACCAAAAGTGTGCACTTTAAATGAGTTGCTTATGAGTTGATGTGACTTTTATTTATGAGGCCTGCTCGGCTTGTAACCGGCCGGTGTGAACCTAAAACGAACTAAAAGGGTCCAAGTCAACTTTTCCACTGTAGAGCAAACCAAACTAAGTCAGGATGTGATTCCACCAAGAGAAAATAAGATAATAAATATAAGCATAAATGAGACTTTACATAAAAAATTTTCAAATTATGACTTGGTTCTTTTTTATCGTTCACCAGCGTCCAGCTTTGCTCACCAAAGCCCGAGCTGTTGAAGGATCAACAACAAACACAGTGTGTCCTTGTGTGTTCATATCAGCCCACATCATCTGTCTAGATCATGCTTTGCAATAATATGGCTCAAAAAACAAATCCCTGACTTAACCTGCTGAACCCTGAGGAGGAGGGGGATTAGGTTGGATAGAGAAGGAGGAGGGGGGAAAAGGAGGAAGATGAGGGAAAAAAAAAGGAGAAGAACTAATGGGTAAGGAGAGGAGCTACAATAATTTGTTTTTAACAGTATTCAGTATTCAAGTGCTGAGAAATCCCACAGAACCTGAAGGCATCGTTTGTGACCTGCTGTAATAAAAATATAATCAAAGACAAAAAACACCCAGCCTGCATATTATGTTTCACTTCTAACTTAACTCTGATCTGACCATTAAAAAAGAAGTCTGATTGCACTTGAAAGCAGCATGGCAACAACATTAAAAGGTGATTCAAAGAGAATAATCGCTGAAAACTCCCGCAATGCTTTAACCTCAGATTGAATTTTTTGGAGTGATAAAGTTTGACATGAGTCGGTAAACTGACTGCCTGACCCGACTATGCCTCTCGCAGGGAGGCAGCGGGCAGTAAAAAGATCAAACACATCAAAATCACAATCTTTAATTCTGTTTCTGCCGTTTTTAAGCGCGGCCTCGCTCAGCGGCAAGCTTTTTTTCTCGTCCTCCCCTGCGTGAGGGCAGCAGATAGAGCGCGAAGCGGGAAGAGAGATGAAAGAGGTGACTGACGGATGATGGCGATGCAGACGGCACACGCCGAGTTCTGATAGTTACTTTGGAAACGCTTTCAGCACAGAAGTGAATCTAACGGCAAAGGCACAAAATGCACACATATCAAACATAAGCGCACACACAGCCACTGCTAATCAGTTGTGACTATATCAATGGACATCTGGATTTGACAATTTGGCTGACTTCATCACTCATGACTCCAGGAAGACAACAAAAAAGTCTCAAAAAGAAGAAGAAAGGGCTGATAAAATCCGGGCTTGTTTCACTCTCAGAACAATAGTATGGTTTCTCGTTGTCTCCATTTATTCACGTCTCCATGTCTTTTCCTTCAAATGCTCCTCATCTTCACTTTGTTTCTTTGGCTGGTCCAAATGGTCCCACCATCTTCATGGCAGCATAGTTCTGTGAGAGGAAAAACACAAAATAATGCAGGAAGTTACTTTTTCTTTGTTGCTAACGCTCTCTTCTTCATTTTCGTCCCCTTTTCCTATCAGCTGTTATTTAAAGAGTCAAAATTTAGGCATTTGTTTTTACATTTTATTTTTTACATTGATTTTGTAATTTCTTTATGTTCTTTTAGTTTTCAGCACACTTCTTTTGCCTTGTCTTTGCCTCCATGTCACATTTTTCCAGTGTTATTCATTGTAAGGCTTCAATCACACAGACCTACAGACTGGTTGGTGGCATCCCTAACAACTTATAGTCTTTCAGGAAAAATTGGTATTTACCGACCGACTGGCATTCTGTCTGCAAACCCTTGCTAACTAACCACGAAATTTAGGAAAGTTGGAGACAATTCCGTGTCTACCATGCAAACCAGGGGCTGCGGTAATCTTAGCAGCAATTGCAAGGAAGGTTACGGTGCAGCTTGTTAAGCAATCGCCAACAATCACTTGCCAACCAGTTTGGGATTATGCATTTTTCCCTAGCAACTGGGGGTTACCAGATGGTCATTGAATGCCCTCAAGGCCTGCGTTACTGAGGCTTTAGCAATCAATTTCACTGCAACTGCCACCAACCTCAAACAATCACAGCAACTGGTCGGTGATACTCATTCTTCAATAGCATCTAGAGGTTGCTAGATGGTTGGCAACCAATTTTCTAAAGCTGTGTGACTGGAGCCACCTCCTCTCAGTCTCTGCAGTTTCTCTCTTTCCCTCACACACATACAGACACACACACACTAAAACTTGCCGGGAAGGAGTAGAGGAAGACTCCAAGGAAGAGGAGGATAAAGAAGAGGATAATGAAGAGAATGATGAACCACTTGAACCGTCTCCACAGGATGTATTTGAGGGTTTTGTAAGGGGAGGAGAACCACAGGAAGGATGTCTCTGGACGCCTGAGAGAAGAAAAGACAAGGATGAGAAACTATTTGAGTGTGTGTGTGTGTGCGTGTGTGTGTGTGTGGACTCACTGAGGCTCCTCCAGGTGAGGGTTCATGTTGGGTTCATCTCTGCCAAGGCCAGCCGGTCTCTCCTCTTGCTCTTGCTCCGTCACTATCTCCAGAGACATCTCCACCTTCCCCTGAAACGAAGGCAGCAAACACACAGTTCATCCTTTCTTCAGAGCACAAAGTAGGCAGGACTGGCAGGTGGGTGAAATGGTAATTGCTCACAGGATGAATGACGTTTACTTTACAGTCTTTATTTAAGGGAAAAATTTTAAACTTCATCCCATTACCCAGTAAAATACAGTATTATAAATATTTTAGGATTTTCTTGCATTTTGCATTGACTTAGTTTACTTTCATCTAACATTAAAATTTGTTTAATGAGCCTGAAATGTGTAAGTATGACAAATATGCCAAAATAATGGCAGTGAGCTTATACTTTTTCATATCCCTGTGGAAAATGGTTTTGTGTGTGTGTTTGTGCTCTCACAGCGATGATCTTCTCTCCGTTCATCTCGCAGGTGCAAGGCCACCAGCCTTTGACGGTCTTCTGTTCAAACAGAGACACTAGTTTGTCCGGCAGCTGGTCGAGCACCTGAAGGGTACATTTCTCTGCAGACTTTGCTGGACGCAACATGTGGTTCAGGTCCATCACCAGGTGACCTAAAGAAACAAGCACACTACAGTTACACAGAGACTCATATAGACAGTTTGGCACAGTTTTCAGGGTTTTCCATAGAAGGGTCATAGTACCTGGTACCAGGTACTTTTAAGTACCTGCTCGGCTTTGGTTCAAAGGATCCAAGCAGGTACTAAAATGTGATTTTATCATACTGTATAACACCGATTGGCTGGTCAGCAGCATCACTCGATGAGTGATGGGAGCATCTCGTTCACAAAAATAAAACTGCCATTTTTGAAAACTTGCAAAAACAATCCTGTGTTCCCTGAGTCTGACGAAAAGCCACAAAGTGTGCAGCAGGTATATATTCTTTCCTCAACCTTTTTTGTAACAATTATGCTGCATATTAATCAGGGCTCTAAACTAACTTTTTGCCATGTTTGCACTGGTGTGGTTAACGTTTTTCCTTATGTCCACTAACACAAAAGTTAGGGGCACCCAATTTTTTTAACCGCATCGTTTAAGACCGCAGCATTACGTGTTCCCTTTTTTTTTTGTTTTTACCGTATTTTTCATACATAAGGTGCACCGGATTTAAAGGTGCATTAAGCGAAACCAAACAGTCAGATAAGTCAAACTTTACTCAAATCATTCTTTATGCTTCCTCCACTTCTGTCCAATATGGTAATATTATGTTAAACCACGGTACATATTACACTGCGAGGCTCCTGACTATCATAGCTGTAATGCTCCATCAAGCGGTGCGGCTTCGTAGCTTACCAAAGTTGTACAAAAACATTTTGACAGATTTTTGAGCGCCGTGTACCACAAAAAGTCATTTCACGGTCAATGAGCACAACCAGAATTCATACATAAGGTGCACTTTTGAGGAAATGAAAGGATTTTAAGTGCGCCTTATAGTCCGAAAAATACGGTACTGAAAAAGTTCTTGTGGTTAAAGTGCATCACTGAGCTTAAATTTAAACTTAAAATATCTCACAATATTTAAAATAAGAAGAAAGTCAAAATTAAAAGTTCCTCAAAGGCTTCGAACTGAACATCTCAATATCTGAACATCTCACCTTGGGCATGGCCATCTAAGATGTTCCGCCCTTGACTATCTCTGATTGGTTTAGACCACGATATGGGCATAAAGTTGTCTGTTGTTGACCACACAGACACTTTCACTAATGAAAAAGGAGCTTTATTATCCTGTAAGGGCACTAAAGGAATAAATACACTGCTATAAACATCACTTGATAAAACCAAGGGAACCTCTTCAAGTTTTAACTCTTCTGTTTTAGGCATCAACCAGATTAAACTAACTAACAATAAAACAACAGCCACTTCAGTAAGAAGAAAACTCATTACCCACGATCCACCTCACAAAGAGTTTGAAAGTGTTTGATTTGCACATATTTGTCCTGCTCTCACACATACATTTGCTGCTTAATTTCATACTCTTTGAGAACGGGAAGTTGAAGTTTTCTTGAAGTTTGACTCTGTTAGTTAGACTAAAGTTTAAAAAAAAAGAAAGATTTACACTAAGAAACATTGTTAATAATAAAAATATCACAATGGCACATATAGTTACTCAGGCCCATAAAGGGTTACTTAGCCATCCAGTGTAAGACGATGATGGACAGATAGTTAGCATTAGCCTTACACCTATAAATATAAAAAAAGTACTTAATTTTCCCAGCTTATTGGATCAGAATAATGAAAGCAGGGGAAACAGTGCAAAGTTGGCCCACATGCAGTGTAAACACTAGATAGGTCAGGGATTACCATCATGACAGCCTGAATTTCATCAACCTTTTCATGCAACAACATCCACCAGTGAAATCCTCTTGTTTCTCTACATGCTCGTTTCCCTTGCAGCTCTTTCCCAGTGACATTGTACTAGTTCTGAAAATGTCAAGCTATGATTGGCTCATGTGACAGTGTAATGACCTAATCACACAAACAATGAAGGAAGAAAACAATTTTCTGCCAGATGAATGTCCATAAATCTACCAGAAACTCAAATCGTGTCAACCACGACAATTCCCGGGAGTTTTCTGTTAGACGATAAACTGCACTTTTTGTCCACTGAAATATGTTTTTACAGGCTGAACTCTGTGTTTGTTAAACCAAGGTTGTGAAGATGGATATTTTGGGGAAGCAAGGCTTAGACCTGTAAAACTCAGCAGATTCAGCTGTCTGTTTAGCCGTTTTTTCTGAATGACTAATTACCGAGCGCGCGCTGAGTGAATTACTGGCGACCCTGTGGTGAAGGGTAGCTAGTAAAAGGTTTGATCTTAGTTGACATTAAGTTGTGGGCTAAAGAGAGACCAGACATCCACTGGAAGTGTTTTTCCAGAGTTAGCTTCAGTTTGACAGTACAACCGCAGGAAAATGGCTCGTGTCTGACCCGCACACCGTGCAGGAAGATTAACAGTCGGCGGTCCGAGCCGACGAGCTGAAGACAGGCAGGCATGGAAAAAATGCTTTGAGGTGGCCACACACCCGCAGACTCTATGAGGTGAATAAAGTCGAGCGGGAGAAAACGCTTCAGCAGAGCGAGACGGTGACAGACAGGAACAGGTCAGAATCTGGATTCCTCATCTTCCTCCTTGTCTCACACCGCAGAGGGACGCTCAGTCCACAGACTGTCATCCTCCCTTCTTTGGCAAAAATAAAGAAAAGAAGCTGAACTGATGCAGGGGGAGCGAAAGGGGAGAAGCTCGGTGGTAAGTTATTTTAAGGGACTGGGTTGGGGCAGTGTTAGGGGTGAAGGAAAGGCAGAATTTGTACAGCTTGAGGCTCGACGAGAAAAAAACATAAAAGCAGAAAAAGCAGCCCCTCCCTTGCTGTAAAATGTGCAGACGCAATGGAAACGGGCGAGCGCTAATTCTAAAGATAAACGTTATCACAGTAGCTGTTCGTACATCGCACATATGGTTCCCTGGATAGATTTACAGTACCTCCTAAACCTTGAGCCAGAAATGAGGGGAAATCTGTATAAATGTCATACACAAATGAGTTAAGTGCATTTCAACTATCCAAAGTCGAGCACATGTGTTTCTGACCTGGAGAATATGGATCCATTTACACATTTTACAGTAAATCAAAGAAGAAATGGCTTTTATTCTGACTTTGATCTCACTGAAGTTTTGTCAAGGAAATCCAGTTATGTTTGTACCACACACTGTGGGTCTAAAATCTCTGGGACCAACCAGCAGGATGAGATAAATCAGGATTTTTTTATTTTTATTTTTTTAAAGCCGACACCTTATTTTCCACAGTAAACACAATGTGGCATGCCAAAAAAACCCCAAACACACAAAGTCAAAGTGATAGTTTTTACCGAGGTAGTCGTCAAAGGAGAACTTGTCGTTGTCCCAGATCTGAATGGTCAGTTTAGGAGACAGTTTAGTCTCGGCTTTATCCAAACTCCAGAAATGTTCCTGCAGACAAACAGAGGGCAGAAAATGGGAAACTGTTGACATTTCATAACATCAGGTTCCTTCTTCCAATGATATATTCTAAAAACATGATATCTGATTCATTTTGTTTGTTCTTGTACAGATTTGCTCAAATCTGAATAGCCAGACGTTCAGGGTCAACACTCAGGGTGTAGAAGCCCTTAAAGAAGATCTGCCTTTTCATTTATGTCCATTAAAGACTCAAAAAAGTGCTCGGAGCTTTGATAACATGCCAGCTGACGAGGCTGCTTTCAGAGAAGAAAGAAATGTTGAAAAAAAGAAAGGAACTCAAACAAGCTATAAATGGGGTAAATGGAGATATGGAGCATATATATTTTGTAATGAAATGAAAATGATGAAAAAATAACTTTTGTCTCTACGAAAAGATTTAGGAATAGATTTATTTACATAAATATCTATTATAAAAGTGTTTCTCCTGAGCCGTGTCCATTTCAGGCTGAGAAAAATATACGTAATGCAGGAGGTATCAGCAAGTTTATCACACGCAGTTTGGGGGGTGTCACCACTCATGGCTGCACTGACTACATCACTTTTGGGGATTTCATTAAAGTCAAATCCTCAACCTCAAGGACCCATTTTTAATGTGAATTGGCCGTAACTGCATTTTAATTGCTGTGTGAATCCAGTCCATTAGAGGTGAGAGGATTCAGTGAGTGTGAATGTTTTTTATTTGTGTGTAGGGAAAATGCTGACCTAAAATCTGCCCTTTATTTTTTTTCCCATAGTATAAGGTAAGTTATAAGTTTTCACATTAGCCATTGCTGTAGCATCTACACATTTCCATCAAGTTATGAGCGTCACTATTGTTTTATGCACTTCATGCTTTGTAGCTTACATAACGTCATTTCATGATTTAGCATTGAGGGCACATGCATAGAGTGCTGTGCAAAATTTTTAGGCATGTGTGGGAAAAAATGCTGTTTTTGATTATGATTGTTTATTGATCCCAAATGTATTCTGCAGCAGGACAACAACCCCAAACATACAGCCAAAGTCATTGGGAACTATTATCAGCGTAAAGAAGAAGAAGAACTAGTACTGAGGTGATGGTTCGGCCCTCACAGAGCCCTGATTTCAACATTGTTGAGTCTGTCTGGGTTTACATGAAGAAACAGAAGGATGTGAGGAAGCCTACATCCACAGAAGATCTATGTTTGGAACAACCTACCAGCCAAGTTCCTTTAAAAACTGTGTGCAAGTGTACCTAGAAGAATCGGTGCTGTTTTGATGGCAAACAGTGGTGATTTGATTTAGATTTCTCTTTTATTTATTCACTGCATTCTCTTGATTGATGAAAAAAAAAAAAGGTTACCACTTCCATTTTTGAAAGTGTTCTTTGTTTACAGTATTCCTCGCCTGCCTTTTTTTGTTCTTGTAGTTGACATCTAGTGAGCCACGTGTCCTTTGACTTCCTGATGAACTCTCTTTCAGGTCGGTTTCTCCCGGAATGAATGCTCCTTTTTCCATCATACTTGGGCTTTGGTACCTAAACCTGGGTAGGGGGTGATGATATTTCCGCCCTGACCTGTCGCCTTGGCTCCCCCTTGCTGTAGCATTTGTGTGGTTCCTCGTCAATCTCTAACTGTGAGACTAGATCCTTCTTCTGAATGTTGGAACACTGAGCTACTAGTTGTTTCGCCATCAGTCTAGATCAGGGGTGGGCAACTCCAGGCCTCGAGGGCCGGTGTCCTGCAGGTTTTAGATGTGTCCTTGATCCAACACAGCTGATTTAAATGACTAAATTACCTCATCAACGTCTTGTAGCTCTCCAGACGCCTGGTAATGAACTAATCATTTGATTCAGGTGTGTTGACCCAGGGTGAGATCTAAAACCGACAGGACACCGGCCCTCGAGGCCTGGAGTTGCCCACCCCTGGTCTAGATGCTTGGTATTGAAGATTACATAGGTCCCTCATCCTATTCATGTAACCCCTTCTGCTGGGGTTACTGATGTAGTAGCATTCAAACAGCAATGTGTTCTCATAGCTTGTCCAGTTGCGCCTTCTTGTTCCAGTAGGCCACTTTTCATCAGTCTGTCCTGGTTCCTCGATCCCCCAAACCGAAGTTCCAAAGGCACATAGTCTAACCATTACCACGACTATCCAGCTAACTAACATCTGTATGCCTATTTTAAAGGAGCGAGAGAATAGCTCTTCTTCTCAGTGTGACTATTTTTAATGTCGCTATTAATGATCTGTTATTGCATATGACTCGCACGTTTTTGCTTACTGGTCTGTACTGAATATTTGGGTTTTACTTCTTATATTGTTATGTGTTCATTTGTTGTAACTTCTGCTGTCCTATTGGCTTGGTCTCTCTTGGAAATAAGATTTCAAATCCCAATGAGACTTTTCACCTGCATAAATCAAGAACAATAATAGTAGATGGTTCACCATTTAAAGTTTTCTCCATTCTTCTCTAAATGTTTTTAAATTGTGCCTAATGATGTTGCAGTCACTCCATTAACACAGCTGTCACTGCATCTCCACTTCCATACTGGAGCTGTGTGTGTGTGCGTGGTGTGTGTTACAGTAAAGCTATTATGGCCTCTGGTAAATTCACGCCACACTGGCAGACAGAATCTGATCCCGTCTCACCTTTGTGCTAATGGGCTTCACTGTGCAGCTGCTGCACATCGAGTTCCTCTCTTTCTCTTTCCATTCGCTCAGTCGTCCTTTTTATTTGTGTGTCAGACTTTGTTATGCTGACATAAGGTACGCCTTTTCACACCTGAATTAAAATAGCCTCCCTGTGATTTGTAGAATACGGCAGCATAGAGAGATTATTTTCCACAAACAAAAAATTGCACTTAGCAACCTTTGAATGCAAATATTAATTTTCTTCCTCTGATTCTTTTGTGACTGTTACTGTGGAGCAATGATCCCAGGATCTGTTCATTCCTTTTCAGGTCAGTGTTGCGGTGACATCATGGAGGCAGAGAGGCAGCAGGTTTTGCTCTGGGACCCTAGTTCAGGGGCTAAATAGTGTTTTAAATGAACTAAACTGAGACACAAAATGCTGACCTACTGACTGGATAAAATAATCGATTACATTTGTGGATGGACAGTTCATGAATTGGCCACTAGAGGCTGGCTCCTAAAGTGAGTCCATATCCAGAAACGGTTGTTTTAAAACACCGAACTAAAAATCGTTAAAAAAAAAAGAAAAAAAAAAAGCATGTTGCAGCCTGGTACAGAAAAAAAACAAAAACACAAATTTGGGGCTCCACAGATAGTTTCCTCCTCCATGTTATGTTAGGTGAGCATTTTTATAACTGAGAGGAGACATTTAAATTTAGTGTTTGTTACCCATAGGAAAGAAGAAGAAATTACACAGATGTTTTCTGTGTGTGGCGCCATATACCTCCTGGACTTTTTGTAGACATGGCTGTCGCTAGGTGGCAAATTCTCCTAGCGACAGAGAGGAAGTGACGCCAGCTCGTTACAATGGTAAGGTCTCTCTAAACAGTTGTTCGGGTGTAATGGCTGCCACTGCACTCACACTAAAAGACTCTCCAACTAGTACAATAATAGAACGACACTCCCTAGTGGTGCTATATCATAATACATCACC
>VUQR01032233.1:38252-51685 GCA_015108515.1 Hemichromis elongatus
ATTTTTCTTTTCTGTATTTTTTTTTTTTTTAATTTATTCATATGAACTTGTTTCATATAAAACAATGAATCAATTAACACGCACCCATTGGTAGGAATTCGGCTCCCTGTGAGCCGTTTGGGTTTCTGGCATTGAAAACATAAAGTGATATGAAATATGTGCACGGGTGTGCTGGTGTACATGGAATAACAGAGATCAGAGGAATGACGTTTAAGGAAGCCTGCCTCCAGAGTCTCTAAAAGCCTGTGGACATGACGAGCTGTGGATCGCCTACGAGTCGGAATGATCGGGGAAGTCCAGACTTTCGGTTTTAGACACAGATAGACAGACAGAGGGGGGAGAGAGGGCCGGAGCACAGGGACATTAATGTACGTACTTTCCAAAGACTGGGTCCAGTGTACAGGGGATGTAGTTTTCATGGTCGTTGACGGACTTTTTCCCCAGCGTGATCTTCACATACGGGTCACACTGAAAACAACATGCTTTCGGTTAACTCATGTGATCTTCCATTTACTTGGTAGCTCTTCTTGGTTCAAATCTTTCCCCTGACCATTAATGAGTATCCTAGCCAAGAGTATCTAATTCTGGTTACATTTTCTAGTCTTCTCTTCTACATTTCTCTCCCTTTCTCCCCTTATACCTTCCCGTTGGGGTCTTTGGGCTGCAGTCCATGAGCCTGGATGATGTAGACTCGGACCAAGCACTCCTCGATGCCATTGGGAGGGAGCTTTCTGAACTGCCTCGGGGGAGCAGAGGCACTGGGGTCATCAGGCAGGGGGTAGATCTTAAACATGCCCTGGTTCATAAGGGAGGGGGGGGAGGGTGAGTCAACGAAGGCTTTTAAATTACTGACAAAGATGAATGACTTGAGATAAGCTCTGAGCATAACTTAGGATGTGATATGTTCATGAGACGTACCTTCACATCCGGCAAATGGCAAGTAGCGAGACTCGACCGAACAACTTATAAACTTTGCTTTTACCTTGAACTCTCCCACCACCGAAGGATCTTCTCCTTCATCTTGAGTCTTCCCTCTGTACAGTTTGAATGTTTGGCAGAAATCAGAGAGTCCTTTAAAATCTTCGACCTTCTCCAGCTTCCTGTCATACACCTGAGGAGGGAGAGCAGAGCAGGATAGGAGTTTATTTAGCCCTAAACAGGTCTATTTTAAAAGCTGACTCACAAATTACAAAAGACGAGACAAGTGTGTGGCAAAAACGACAAAGAGGAAAAGCAGAATAAAGAGGTGGGAGTAAAAAAAGGCATATTTAAGGCAGAGATGGATGCATTAAGGTGAAAGTACACAGCGCAACAAGATGTAGAGATGACAGGAAGAGAGACAAAAAAACATATTTTAAATTACAGGAGACTCAAAAAGGGAAAAAAGAGAAGCTTGGAGTATGGAAGAAGGAGGACACGTCATTTGCTTAGTATTTAGAGAAGTGAACAAGAAAACATAAGAGCCAATGAAAATTAGCGACGAAGGTGACTAGACAAAGAGAAAGAAGAAGAGGGGCTGTGAATGTAAATGCAGAAAATGAGAAAGAAAATATTTTTTGGATCTGTCGCAATCAACGTGTTTAAAATTTTAAATAATGAGGTCAGAGTATGTTAAAGTAATCCCTGTGAGCCAAAAGCTCAGCCTTCAGACTGAGGTTTTCCAAGTCTTGGATCTGCATGATGTCATAGAGAGGGGATATCCCCAAGGCCTCAATTATACTCTGTTGCAGACAAGGACACAGGCAGTTGGAGGCACCACGGCTGAGTAATCATTCCTGTTATACTTCACTAAAGCCCACTGCCTGGGATGCATGCAGATGCATGCAATGCAAAGTGTCCACAGAGGAGACCACCTGATGTTCAAGCCTTTTATGAGGGGCATCCAATCACAATAAAGTTGCTCAAAATGGGGAGAAGCCAATATAATCAAGTTTATCAAGTTTGTTTTTTCACATGTGATATGCATGTGATAGAATTCAATGGGTGTAAAGCACAAATAGATTAATTTGTTTTCATTAGTGATGCTTATTTACTTCACTAACTCATATTCATTGACTTACTTCAGCTTATCAAGTTCAAGAAAGTCACAATCTAGTATGTGAAAGAGGCAGAAAACTGAAATATCATATGCGTCACCAGCTACAGGTTTTGTGTTTGCCATTTTGGATCTGTAACAATTACGATGAAAAAGTAGGATAGAGTGAAATGAGCCCCAGTAACATAGCCATAGAGACTGATCTGTGACCATCTGGCAACCATCTGTGAGGGGAAAATACATATTCCCCAACCAGTTGCGAGCAGCTGTTGGATGTTAATGGGATTTGCTGGTGAAATGCTTGCTAAAGTCCCCCCACGTACGCAGGCCAACAGGCCAGCCAGTGATCCCCTGATAACAACCTGTTGCTGTGGGGAAAATGTGCATTCCCAAATCTTATTATTGGAAGATTGTTGTTAGACAAAGGGCTGTTGTTTCTTTCTTGTAAATGTTTTTTTTTTTTTTTTAAGTTGTGCAAGCAGTTTTTCAAAATGAATTAAAAGAGGATGGAGAAAGGTTGTGAAAGCACTGAGATGCTTTCCGTTTACGTTGTTATTAAACTGGAAAGGGGAGGAAAGAGGATTGTTAGGAAATGAGGAGAAACAAGGGGGTTGTGTTGGATGAAATGAAGGGTGTACGGTCAATGCTGTGAAAGGAGAGGGGTGAAAGAGAGTGAAAAGCAGGAATGGGGGGAGGAACTGTGGAAACATACCGACGACGGGGGTGATGTAAATGAATGAAAGGTCTGGAAACAGCGATTCATTTCAGTACTTCAACACCAAACCCGAAAGGCTAAGGCAGAGCATGGAGAAAAAGGCTCTGGCAAAGCATATGCAGTTAATAATGTATAGGATACACACAAGTAATAAACAGATACCTTGCTGATTAAACCATGATATTATTAAATCATATCTGTTATAGAAAGTTTTTGATAGCAGCTTGATATTAAGTTTAGCCAATTTAATCGTACATGAAAATGAAAGAGAAAAAATAACAAACCTATCTTGATCAAAATGTCAAAGGCCACCTTCTCAAATTCACCAGTTAACAGGTTGGATTTCATTTTTATTTCTTTTTAAAAAAGGCTCAAAATGACAATTTGAACTGTTACTGACATCTAACATAAAAAACAGTCATTGGTTCTGGCTAAGAAATAGCTGTCTTGTCCTCAAAAGAGAAAGACAAGTTTGGAAATGCACCCAATACCAAGGGAGATGGAAGGCGGTGGGAAAGGAGACGCCAAGAGACAGACGAAGTCATAACAAGGGTGGTAACAGCGGTGTCTTTGTGACAGAAGCAAAACTAACCGGTTCTGCTGTCTGTTGCAGGGCAGAAAGACATGAGTGGTGAGAGTGTGGAAGCTGTGTGGATTGAAAAGGACAGTACAAAGAAGGTAAAGAGGAAAAATTAAGAGATGAGGTAAAGCCTGATGTAAGACAACAACAAAAATGCAGCGCACCCACTGGAAACCACAGTGGCAATCACAGCTCTTATTCCTGAATGTCACCAGTCAAAGCTGTTTTATGACTCTGTTCAGCGAGCATTATCTTTGTGCGGACCATTGCGCATTGACAGAGTTCTACAGTATGGGGATATTTTAACATAAAAGCAAGTGTTTCAGTCGTTTGCCGGCTTTGTAAGGTGGAAATGGCCTATCATATAAGCACGACGACGATGGCTATACACCAGCACCTCAAACAATGGCATCCAGGAACTCACACACACACAGAAACGTGAGAAACGGCAACAAAATGGATTATTTTTTTGTGAATGAAGAGCACTTTTTTGCAGAAAGCAAAGTGAATGTTACACTTTTTTTGTTTAAAGACACCATTGCTGCTATTTATTTTAAACGTTTTGTTAACTTTCCTTAAATTTATATATGTTTGCACATTTCATTTCTTGTTAAATGCTATCTCTAATATAAGATTGTACTACTACTACAAATTTTATTTTGCAATTTTTTTTTTTTATTAAAAGGTGTTCCAATGAAGAAATTTGTGTTTTGTATTGAGATACATAAATTAGTAAATGTGAAATTGCTATACAAGTCAAATAATGGGGAAATAACCGATAATCGAATCAAATCAAAATAGAATCGGATTCATCGATGCATCGAAAAAGTAATCGCTAGATTAATCGATTAGGAAAATAATCGTTTTGCCCAGCCCTAATCTGCATCATGTTTACATCATGTACTTAGCCCAATAATATAAAGTAAGTTTTATGTGAACTTTTTGGTGTTTTCAAACTTTTTCTGTTATGCAAGCACTTTTACCATAGTGCCAAAGCCAAAGGACACTTTGTCTTAAAGCAAGCCCAAGAATTTAGGCATGTTGACATGGTGAGGCAAGGCGACCTGCTCTACTTCAAACTTATCATCAGAATGAAGCTGATGATAAGGTTCATTTTGAATGTCATATGGTAGACAGGTTAGTCTGAGTATTTCACAAACTGCTGATCTACTAGGATGACCAAACAGAGAATGTTCAGGAAAAACGAGAAAATATCCAGTGAGCGGCAGTTCGAGGGGTGAAAATGCATTATTGGTACCAGAGGTCAGAAGAGAACAGCTAGACTTCTTTGAGGTGTAACATACATAATCACCTGGTTTTTTTTTCTATTTTGCAAACCAAGATTTGCTAAATATAATCTCTTACTGTGCAAGAAGATTGGCTACAGTAGCAGAAGAGGACACCAGGTGCCACTTATGTTAGCTAAGAACAGGAAACTGAAGCTACAATTCACACAAGCCTCTACTGTCAGAATTAGACACTAGAAGATTGGAAGGATGTTGTCATGTCTGATCAGTCTTGATTTACAATACAATGATAAAAACATATGATTAATAAAATGAAAATATATATTTCTAATTCTGACTTTTGTATAGTGATAACTGGGAAATGACCATACTACAGTTCAATTCAATTCCATTTTATTTATATAGCACCAAATTCACAATAAAAGTTTTTTTTTTGTTTTTTTGTTTTTTTTGGCCTGTCCCATTTGGTTGTTTGGCAATCAGAATCTGAAGGCCAAGAAAGATGCCCAATGGATTTACTGACCTTGGTTTTTATTATTTATTTCATTTTATTTTCTTTCACTTTATTTTATTTTAGGTTATTACAGACAAGACAGACATGACTGGGGGATAGGAAATGAAAAAAAAGAGAAATAAAGAGAGGAAGGGAAAGAAAAAGAAAGGGGAAGTGGGACAGTGAGAAAAGACACTGAAAAAAAAATCATCTGGATCACTTGTTGAAAGAAAAAAAAATGGAAAACAAGCAAAAAGAGAGCAACACAATAAACACAACACCAAAACAATAACCTAGAAGTGTAAATAACACTAAATATTCAATGTTATTATGCAGCATGCAAGATTGACAGCCCATAATGTGCTTTCAGGTAGCAACCAAGAAAGATAGTTGTGAGCACCTGTGTGTGTGAGTGCGTTTGTATTCAAAAGGTTCCTCCATGTAACAATCTGCTGTAGGGTGTGGGGAGCCATAGCCCTGTCCCCCCCGCCCAACCGAGGGGGGGAGCCTTGGGGACCATTGAGACACAGGTGGCCAGAAGGGGGATGCCTCCCCTGCATCTTGGTTACACACTTGTACCCCAAAGCCCTGCATGTGTGGGTGGGTGTGATGGAGTGGGAAGAGGGAGGCTCCAGGCACTTTATATTGTAAGGTAAAGACCAATACAATAATACATGTAGTGAACATTTTCATTCATTCTGATGAAGAAAATCTTTGTGGTATTGACTTACTCTCTAGTGGATTGCATTACACTTCCAGAAAATTTATTTTATACTCCCATTGTATACCAGATTTATCTTTTGCCTTGTACTCATTTATCTAGCCATTTTCATAGGTTACTTTCTTGTCCACCTTCTTGTCCATATGAGCGGCACACCAGTGTGCTAAATTGGTGATGTAATTGAAAAAGTCTTTGCAGCAGCGGCAGGAGATGGAAACAGAAACAGAAAGGTGACAAAATGAGGGGAGCAAAAAGCCAAGGCTGAGAAGAAAAGTAAGCAAATTTTCCTCAGGTCAGAGCAAGGGCTGGAAACTGTCTCTGCCGACAGTTGTTAACCAAAGACAGTGAAAGGTCAGAGGAAATCAGAAAAAGAGGTTGAAAAAGGTTGGAAACAGCAGCTAATTTCCGCGTGACAGTAGCAGATCTGAGTAAAGGGCTTGTCAAAGAAATAAAGGAAATGGGGAAGGAGAAAAGAGGAGGGGGGGGGGTTAAATCAAAAGGAGGTGTTGGCACTGAGCTGGTCGAGGCGAAGGAGTGAGGAGAGGGTGAAAGTGAGGCGAAGTGACGATGGAATCAGCGGCTCACTGGTCATTTCACTCATTTCCATCCAACTGTCAACTGAATTTTGAGCAAAGTTTTGAAATGTCGCAAAAACTGAGAGGTGACTTAGATGTGTTTCCATCAGCCAGGGCGAACCCATTTAAAAGGCTCCTGACTGAAAAAACTCAACCACTAGAAAAATGGAAAGAGTCTTTCAAGGGTCAATCACTATTGGGCAATATGTTATTGTTCTCTATTGTGCCATTTAGTTTGAGCTCTACTTTAATGGTTTCATATAAAGAAAGAGGCAAAGAAATATTCTTTTACATTACCCTAACCCTAGCATGGCTTTTATGGAAAACCTCTGATTGTTAAAACCTATTTTTAAATGTTTTTTTTTATTAGATTCATGACCAACTTTGTTCACTAATGCATCTAGAATTTGCTATGTGATTTATTAATATTAATAAATACATTCAAAAGCCTATGAATTACTACTATTTTACTTTTAAGATTTTGACAAACATGTCAGGGTACATGCAGAAAACCTGTTGTTACTGCTGTGATGATGTGAAAATGCATTCAAGGGAGAGGTTAAAGATCTAATTAAAGAGTTATAAAAAAGGCCACATTCTGACATGATTAGTCATTTGTTTGGGAATCAGACAAGAAGACTGACGTGTGCTTTGAATCCCGGTGGAAGGAAAGGTCACCGTTTGGGCCAAGAGAAACGGGATAAGGGTTGAACAGAGCGTGGGCGATTGAGGGTTGCTCCTGGGATGGCGGCAGACTCTTAAAGAACCAGACTACAGACAGACATCGACCACGGCTCGTTTCGGACTCGCCAACATCAGTGCGCGGCCTTTTCCCTGAATCTCTCCCACTGTGGTGTTCCCAAAGCAAATTCAACATGGATGAGTCATGGATGAAGAAGTTAGGGAAACGGACAGAATGTCACGATGCCGAGACTTTTGATGATGGAGCATGAGAAGAGACGGGGAGGAGGGGGATGACAGACGGACAGAGGGAACTGGCATTAGGGCAGATAAATGATTTAAATGGTGAAGTTTAGGGCAATGAACGGGTTTCAAGAATAAGGAACAAAGGTTGAAGCTGTCTCCATCTTTTTCATGTTTTCTCTTTACTTTCCCAGTTTTTTATTCTTTCTGCTACGACTACCTTTACCTTATTATACTGTCTAAAATAAGGGTATAGTAAAAGTCCATTTCTGTCCATACAAGTCCACGCTACATGAATTACACATCAATTAATGGTTGGGACTCCAAGCTAACTATGACCACATTTCTGAAAGCCAGTGTCCAGTGAAATGGTGTAGTCTTTCACTTTTAGATCCCAAGATTAAATATTTAATTGTTCTGTTTATTTGGGGGAAATTAAAAGCATACACTGAAAAAAGGACACTGGCCATCTCTTGGATTTATGTAGGGATCTTGGCTGTATTTAACACAACTTCTTCATGTTTTAAAGTTATCTGTTAATTTAACTCCGTTGTTCAAGTTGCTGCCACAGCAAAACATCTGTGTGCAACCAACGTCTACTATTAAATTAGGTAATTCCAACATTTTGTTTTTTTCAGTGTATATTCATTTGTTTCCACTGTGTTGAGCTGATATACAGTAGCTAACTAATTTATTAAACTGCCAACCAATGTAAGGTTCATGTCAGAGCTGCACCAAACAGTACTGATAATTACAATAAATACATTTAAAAAGGTTTCTACAGTAAATAATCCACCAGTATATACATGCTCATTAATCAAAATGTTACTTTTAATAATGCACATCAATATTTTTTGATTAAGATACCAAAATGCAGTTATTTACTTGCATTTCTGAAGAAAAAAACCTTTTTTTTAAATGAATGTTATGTTTGATTTATTTCTGACTTTTCAGAGAAGTCTGGTGTGCCAGCTCACATTTGGGTATAAAAGCATGAATTGTTATTTGCATAACAAATAATATCATTTTAGTTTTAGTTTTGGCAGATTTCAAAGAAATTATGTTTTCTTGTTTTTAGGATCTAATCAGGCGATCTAATACATTTTTGTGCTATTGCATTATGGTTCGCGATTAATGTCTGCAAGATACAAACTGTAAGAGTGTAAATATCAAGGGTTCTAACTATAATGGTGGTTAAAAAATTGTTCCCCTAAAGATAACAAAAGTTTATTGATTTAGTGAGAGTGTACATGCACATTCATGGAGATATTAAATAAGCATTAAGCGCAAAGACAATTAAACAATGAAACAATTAAAATTTTTAATTTGTGACTGTTTTTGTCCATTTAATATTTGACTTTTGGTTGCCTCCAGGTATTTACTTATTTATTGTTTTATTTTTTAACTTTGAAGGTTAGTTTTCTTTGATAGTTTTCATTAAAGGCTTGCCTGTTGCCTAATATTCAGTCTGCAGTGTCCTGTATTTGGATCATCCCTCTGACCCATATGGAAAAATGTTTTATTCCATAGTCTTTCATAGATGATAAATGGTCTGTGCTTCACATTAACCCTCACATTAACCTACCACCTGAGCCACAGCTGCCCAAAAGCTACAGGATTGTTGTTGCACTGACGCACTGACGAAGCAGAGGATAAAAAAGTTTAAAGTGTTTGACAGCAGGGGCATCTACACACTTATAATTTTACTAATTTAGCCGTATCCACACTGAGTCATAAGTTAAATCATAATCTTGTGCAATGGTTTTATCAAATTTGGTAGTGTCCTGCTGACTGATGGCTCAATGAATTCATTTACGTTTCAAAATAACTTCAGATATGTGTTGAGTAGTACATGCTTCTGCAGGTTATATGCTGCTTATGCTAATGTACTGTGTAGGAAGAAAGAAGAAGCACTTCTCTGATCATCAGCCTACTAACACAAACCCCATTAAACCTGAACTAAAAACATAGTGAATCACGGGAACAAAGGTAAAAACAACCACTGCTGTCTTACAAGCTGTTACATTGTTGGTGTTGGTTCATGCTCTACACAGCGGCAACTGTGAAGCTTTACATTTTTTTCAATGTGAGTCAGAATAATCTAATGCTATTACAGATTTATTAACTGATTAAGCAGCCCTCCACAACTGTCGCATTTTCTCATGTAGCCCTCGGGAAAATGAATCGTACACTCCTGGTTGTTAATTTTCCTCACAGGCCAGATGGGAAAAGTAGGACTGCTGTAAAGGGCTGAACCAGTAAAAGACAGATATAAACAATACTTAACATTAATGCTTTACATTACCTTACCACTTGAGCCACAGCTGCCAAAAGAATGTGGCCGATGATTGTATGCTCAAATACGCGAATTCCCACATCATACTAGACAAACTTGATATCTGGTTGTAACATTATATGCATTATTTGCAAGCTTCATTTGAACGATATATACATTTTTAGTTGAGCAAAACCAAAATAAAATTCATTTCCGAGCAGCACTTAACACACGCCCTTACCTTCAGAGTGTCGAAGCCTTCCTCCAGATAAGTCGCACACTTATTTTTTTCTCCAGTCGATGCATAAAACTTACTCCACCAGTCCATAATCTCTTCTCCCTGTTGGTCACACAGTCAGATGTCAGAGTTTGGAAGGTTGAAAAGGAGGCACTGAATATAAAAAAGGTGGTGTAGTTTCATAGAATCCAAACAATACTTTCAGGTTCACTCTGTATGCAGTCTTATTACTCGTGTAATATTTTTAACTTAAAAAAAAAGTTTGAGCCAACACTAATATTTAGCGTTTGCTTTACTTTCTTGCTGCCTCATTTAACTGACAATGCAAAATAAATACAAATAAATATCCCATCAAATTGTCTGTCTCTACTAAAAGTGATTTTTGCATCGTTTATGGGCCGAGGTTGTTTGATATCTGAACTTCTTGTGAAGAACCTTTGACCCTTTAAACCTGTTCAAAGCCCTGCAGTGAGTGCTATTGGACTTTGCGCAACACTGCAGCGCTTTCATGATTTTTCCAATGATCGCATGGCAACATGGAGTTAGCCAAGTCACGTCAACACAAGTAAAAATTGTCTCTGGTGACTCCATGGCATTAAGGTCATGGTATATGGGCGTTGTGATGCAATGGAAACGGGCAACACTGCGATGGGAACTGGCACAAAGTGAACAAAAATCAACATGGACATAAGAAGAACCGAGTTATGCCAAAGGAGTCAAAAAATGTATATTTATTCATGAAAAAATGAATTATTCTGCTGCTTTGCTCCAAGCTCTATTTCACCACTTCTCTGTTAACTAGTAATATTGTTCAGGAAATAAAATACTTGCACCTTTCATTGTGTTTTCTGGGCGTTTTATGCTGATCAGATGAGGCCAGATGGGTGAAAATGTTAACTACCCTCCTATAAACACAACAAAATCACTGCGCCTGGATTAATGCTATCTACTGAGAGACTGGCTGGTGTAGTTCATATAATTAAGGGAGTATGAAAGAGGTCAGACTAAGAGGAATCCAAGTTTCAAACTTTGTAGTTTGTGCACAACCCTAAAGTTAACACACCTGTTCTTAAATTTAATGCCATTTACATTTCTGACAAAAAACATCTACAATCTTAAACAAAATAAACATTCATGTTTTTTAATGTTAGATGTTAATTTGTTTTTTTCCCCAAACTCTTACTTGTCAGTCTCTGTAAAACATTGTAAAAATCTCTCTAGCCTTGATTTTATTGTTTCTTAAGTATTTCTCTCGTTTTTTGTTTTTTTTTGGAGCCACTCTGCACTTGAAAGCTGGACTTAAAAAACTTGGACTAATGTGTAGGGCTGCACCAATACTAAGGATATAAAATTAATATTGAGCAAAACTGACTGCAGTTTGTTGGTGTGGCGCTCCACAACAGTCCCTGGGTGTTAAGAGGTTACTGTTTGATTTTCCCGAGGGGCCACATGAGAAACTGGGAGTGTTGTGAAGGACAACAACAATACACTTATGAAGAAATAAAATTAATACTGGGTAATATTTAGCTCATCTTATTGATGCGGCCCTCCACAATAGTCCCAGTTTATATAGACAGAAATTTAATACTAAGCAGAACTGAGTTGTTGAACTAAATTAAGCTCATCTCAGTTTTTCTCAATATTAATTTTTAAGCTTACTGGTGTAGCCCTCCACAACAGTCCCAGTTTCTCACATAGTTGGGAAATTGAAATTTCCTCCCTGTGGTAACAGACGGGGTAAATGCACACAAGTGGAAAAGTTACCTAAATGAGATGCATTTACAAGTTATGCACAGCCAACATAATTCACACCAGATAGGTGTCAGATACTGCAGCTCCATCATGATGCACAAGGGTTTTTGTGCATTCGGGCATATAGTTTCCCTTTTAAAAGGTCCACATTAAAAGTTTTTTTAAGTGTAGTAAATCACAGTGTTGTGTTTTGTGCTTTTTTTAGCTCACTTTTAATTTTTTGCTGTTAGTTTGGTTTACAAAACCTACTTGGTTGGGCTTATGAAAAGATTGTGTTTTGGTTTGACAACATTAATCCTGCAACTAAAAAAATAAATAAATGCCTACCCGTTTAAATGCGACACCAAAGAGCCCTTACAATCGTCAATAACCCGTTGCATCATGGCACAGATGCCAAAAGAACAGCAGCATGTGACGCTGGGGGATTACAATGCACTGGTAGTGTATAATGTGTGAAAGGTTTCAGTGGTTTTGGCAAAGCCGCACCATCTGACACCCTTGGAATGCCATCTTATACTTTTTTATAAGTCAGAGCGCTCCACAACTTACCCACTGTAGCATCTAGTGTCAGCATTAACAACAAAAGACAGGTCAGAAAGAAATTATATTTCATCGTAGATTGTACGATAACTCAGTGTAGACGCGCAAATGCTGACAGAATGTAACCACGCATTAAAGTAGAACGATTAAACAGTTTAAGGAGCTTTTCAACACATTTCTTAATACTTATTCTCATAACACATTAGGGGTTTCAATCCAAAATGAAACATACACCATTGTGAAAAAAAGAAGAAGAAGAAATAAATCCCTCTATTACAAAATGACTGCTGGCATTAAAGCCAAGGCTGTTAAAGCCTTACTATTACAGCTATGAGTCATCTTGCGCTCACAATGTCGTTCTGTTTTGGAGGGTAAAATATATATCTTTGTTTTTGAAATCTTGACTGATGGCTTTTTGAGGTTTGGATTCATTTTGATTTATACGATGTGATTTTTGGGGAAATATGTGACATCTCTGAATGAAACCCTGTTTCACGTGTTTTATCAAGACTTCCATTTTCTCAAGCGTGAAGCGGCCTCATCCATCAAATTTACTAAAAGTCTGCTCACATTGGCAACGTCAACCGCAGAGCTACTTAAAAGCTCATTTTTGATTATTTTCTCACAGAAGCGAAAAGTCTGTCCATCTCACTGTGTGTGTGTGTGTGTTATGGCAAGCCGCTGGCCCTGACGCAACAAGGAAACAGCAACCACAAAAATGGAGAATACAGCGGGGACAGATCAACCTACAGTGTGTATCTTCACACACATACAAAAACACACATTTCATCCCCGCCCTGCAACCTTCAACCCTCTGAGGAACACTCCAGAAACACACTTGTGACGCATGCGCCACTTTTTCCTTTGTGTGTGTGTGTGTGTAAAGGCATAAATGTTGAACAAAAGTGCTCTTATGGCACTGGGTTTGTGTGGAATCCCCTTTCTCCTACTTCCCACAAACTCTGACACACACACACACACACACACACAGGAGGAGTCGGGGGACTATGGAATTCCTAATTTTTCCAAAGTGGCAGCATGGCATGGAAAAGGTCAGCACGTGGCTTTAACTAGGACATGACACACACACATGCACGGTGCCCTGTGTCTGAGGCGTGAAGTGTCTGCTGTGTGTTTATGTGCCCTCTGTGTGCTGCTGGTGCCAAGCATTGATGACCGGGGCGCCAGAAAGTGTGTGTGTAAGTGTGCGTGTGTGTGTGTGTGTGTGTGTGTGTGCCCACCAGTTTGTGTGTCCGGGTGTGTTCAGTCAAGTCCACGACTCCTGATTCAGACAGATTAAGGCTGCCAGTGGAGAGTTCCAGACTGTGTATTAAGTAT
>VUQR01032233.1:56630-71161 GCA_015108515.1 Hemichromis elongatus
ATCTATGAGAAAGAAAAAAAAAAAAAAAAAAAGACCGTTAAATAGGAGGTTGGAAGACATGATGTATGGATGGATGGAAAGAAAACAAGTGCAATAAAAGGTAAATGCAAAGCATGACTGACATTCTTGTTCATGAAATGAATTACAAGTTGAGTTTGTTACCTACATGAAGGCTGGTACTAGAGGCTGAAAGGTTAATGATAGCAGAGCTGGTTCCATCTGCAAACTACAACACATATATACACACAGAAACACACACACCTTTAGATTAGTTTGTTAGAGTTAGCCTTGATATTTGCAACACATCCCAATGATGAATCGTGAAAGACAATTTAAAAGTGTTAATCCCTCAAAAAGAAGGAACATGATATTAGAAATATACATGAAAAATACAATATTAGAGAGTGTTAGACATTATCTAATAATATTTGAAGTGACACCTGCAACTCAAACACACAGAAACATCACTGTCACTATCGTGGGTCCTAAACATACTGAACTGAGTATAGTATAAACTGAGTGTGCCACTGTATTATTTCCATGGAAGGTCCCACTATGGAAGAAATGCAGGTATCCAGGTCTAAGTCATCACTGGAGATGACCACAACCCTAACCCTAACTCTCACCCAAGACAATCACATTTTTTTCTCCATGATCTTGATAAATTACAAAAGTAATACATCTGTTTTATCTTCCACCAAAATACAAACCAGAGTAGGGTTAGGGTTAGTAACGACTGTACCTTATACTTCAGACAGGCAACTCTGATGGACTGTGACAGAACCCAGATTAGGAGGACAAAGGGCCAGATTTACTAAACATGGGTAATTTATTGATTTAATAGTTGAGCTGTTTTATAAACACAGGCACATGCAGTAAATTTTAATATCAAGCGTAAAATAATTTACCTTTTTTTCTGGGTTATCTGTAGTATAAATGTAATTAGCAGTAAATTATGTGTCACAAATCTTAGTAAGTCAGTTCGAGCATCTTTATAAACACCAACAGTATTTTTACATCGTTGTGTTATTGTACAGTACTATATAAATACAGCTGAAATGAATTTAAAGCCCAGTTTGCGCTCGCACCACTCATTAGTAAATCTGGCCTAAAGTGTTTAGACAAGGTTAGAGATCAGCTAAGAACAGAGAAGGATAGAGCACCTGAGTGGAGTTATTATATTTTTGTGGCGTTTGCCTTGTTGTAGGCAGGGAGATACCGAGAGAAGAAAATGAAGATAAATATTGAAAAAATATTTTAAATTCCTCTCGCCTATGGGCGCAAGAGATAAACCTTCAGTTTAGCAGATTTATTTAATTTGTGATTTACATGTCACTGTTCAATAAGGATGCAGTGACCGTGCTTTCACAGTCAGATTCCCCCGTCCTCACAATTCTTCGACAGTCCTTGATAAATCCTGATGTCTTTATATCCAAATGCCTGTGTTGCAAAATGGACGGAAAGTAGGTTTGTGCTCACAGATGACAATGCAGGTAACCGATGACTGTCAGAGTGATTGGCAAAAGCTAGGAAATCCGTGATTTTTGGCTTGTTTCCGAACTAATTATTGTTCGATTGCTATTAAACAGAATCTATCTTACTATGATCTCTTGTAAAAAGGATGCTTGTGCACATGCAGATCCAGCTTTTTGTTTTACAAGGTTTTCATGTTTGTTATTTTAAAGACTGCTGAGTACAGGGAAGAGCAGAGTAGAGAGAGAGACTGAAGAAACTTAGACGAACTATACGCTGAACGAGAAATAATATTACTAAATATGGAAGCGGGAAATGAAGACCCGATGTCTGTCTCTCTTTGTGTCTCCAGCATTGCTGCCACTGGGGAAACGCTATGTATTATGGAAGGTTGATGGCGTCCCAGTCTTTGGAGAAAAATCGTCCAACCCTAGTAAACCCTAGTGAATTTGTGTAATGATTTCAAATTGGAAAACAGAGTATCAGTATTTGTTTGGTACCAATACCAATACCAGGATATAATTCACTGAAAAAAAACAATTCAGCTCTTAAATGCTAAACTCCTTTAAAAATCAGAACAAAGTTAAGTGGTTTTCAACCCATGACTAACAAAGGTTACATGCAACCTGATCTCAGTGAATAATGTGAAGTGACCACAACCTCCTCAAAATGCATTATGTGGTGATGGCACGCAAGGCACCGGGAAAACAATGCCAATGGAAAGTCAATGAGGAGCTTGGTTGTGGCGGATGGACAAATTCCCTGGCAATGACGTTGCTGCAAAAGCCGACATCTGTATCCAGAGCGTGCTGGTAGCTTGAATTAAACACAAAACTCTCACATAAGGGAGTGGAGTCATCATGACCTGATGTCAGTTTGATGCCTTTTTTTTGGCTTCTTTTAGGTTCACAACTAATTTAGTTACATTTAGGCAATAAAACGATTTGGTTGGGTTTAGGAAAACACAACAGTTGCAAAAGTTGCAGTTGCATGAATGACTGCATGTAAATACAAGTAGTATAAGCTTCCTTTGGGCAGGTTCTTGTTTTCCCTTGGTCTCACATTATGTGCCTTTTTAAGAGGCAGGCTTGTAGCCATCAAGAGCAAAAGCTGGAATGAAATTGCTTTTAAGACTTAGTGTTTAATAAAATATGTTCATCAGGGAAACAAAAAGTTTAGACCCTCTTATTGTCTGTGCACCAAGGTTTCAGGGGGTCTTCAGGGAATCACAGATGGTTACATCTATTTCCATAAAACAGATTGTGCAGAAGATGGCAAAGTGAGACCTAGTGATCATTATTTTCAGCTATAACCTGCTTCTGAACTAATGAGAGTTGTTGTCAGATGTTACATTCTTCAAGAGCACGGTTGCCATGGAAAACTGGGGCTTTTAATGATTTTTTTTTTAACTGGCCAAATGGGTCAGTCCTAATAATAATAATAATGGATTGCATTTATATAGCGCTTTTCAAGGCACCCAAAGCGCTTTACAATTCCACTATTCATTCACTCTCACATTCACACACTGGTGGAGGCAAGCTAGAGTTGTAGCCACAGCTGCCCTGGGGCAGACTGACAGAAGCAGCCTCGCTTCTGTCATATTGCGCCATCGGCCCCTCTGGCCAACACCAGTAGGCGGCAGGGTAAAATGTCTTGCCCAAGGACACAACAACCAGGACAGAGAGCTGGGGGATCAAACCGGCAACCATCCAGTTACAAGATGAGCGTCCCAATCCCCTGAACCATGGTTGCCCCAATCTTGACCATAAAACTTATTTCTAGAAAGCATTTGGCTTGTTCATGCAGGCAGCTGCAAATTTTAGCTTGAAGAATGTCAAACTAGGAGCAGAAGCTTCATTTGAAGAGGCTTCAGTGAAGTTAACATCGCAGTCTACTTCACTGGAGACCGCGATGTCCTTGTATTGCTATAAATAAATCGGTTATCTATAGCTCCAATATTCAAGTATCCGACTACAACTGGTTGCCACATGTCTTTCATGAAGACTTTCATGAAGAAACCTCTTTGTTTTGTTTTGCACAAGCTGTGAACTGATCAACATCCCACTTTACTTTTATTCTTTAAAAGTTTGCAATCTAAAGTTTGCAAGTTAAGAAGAAACAGATGAAGCTCCACAAAGATTGATTATCAAAGACCAGTTTAATTAAACAAGTTAGCTGTCTGCCAAGATTTTTTGTGCATTTTTTTTTTTTTTAAGTGCAACGAAGAATTTCAGCTGTACAAAGAATCTGCTGAAACAAAGCTGCTTGTTGCTGACCAAACATCGCACTTTGCTCCTTTAATTTACAACTTCTAACTCATTGCCCGATCTGAATCTGCAAATTGGGTTGACAAGAGTGCAGATTTTCTTTTTTCTTTTTAAGCTGTCACTGCAAATTTATCACCCGGTTGCGTGACTGTTATTGTACCCACATAAAGCTGTTTTGATGATGAACTGCACATTTTAATTGGATTAGGGTGTTAATGTCAGGGAGTGTACACTGATTTCAACACCCGCAGACGCACTAATTAACCTCGCTTATTTAGCTCATGTTCTACATATTTTTTTGAACTCCCATGTCACTAAACGTTTACCGCTGCCCTTCCCCCTCAAACACAACAAGGCAATTGAGGTTTTGCATCAGTGCAAGAGAATGGAAAAATGGTCAGTGTCGTAAGAATGAGGTAACAGCAATATATTAGAGACAGTCCCATGATGTCTCCTTATGTTAAATAGGGCATGTATCTGTGTGTACGTGTTTTCCTTATGATGTAAGGGCATAAAGCATGTCTCCATAATGTTGATCATTCGGTTTTAACATGAAGCTTTGGTAGGTTTAGTCAAGGGTTTAATTATCATTTAGATAAATTAAATTCAATGAAATATCCTCTTTGTGACAGAAACACAAGTGTGTGTGCGTGTGTGTGTGCGCGCAGCTGTTGTGGCGCCTGTGGGTTAAGGGATACCAAGGAGGGACACACAGAGAAATTAAAAAAGGGAAAAATTCCAGCAGGGATTTCAAGATGATGAAAGGATCAGTGAGGGGATGATTGGCTGATGAACCACAACAATGAAGAGAGAGAGAGGAAACGGAGGAGGAGAACATGAGGATTCCCCCTAACGAGCTGCCACATTAAAACAGCTGCCAGCTTGATCGATAGAGAAGGGAAGAAGGAATGAGAAAATGAATTAAATGGGTAAAGAGGGGAAGACGAAAGACCAATGGAGAGGGAGAGACTGTGAGAAAAAAGGGGGTTGACTGGAGAGGGAAAATAAAAAACAGAGGTGAAGCAAACTCGAAAAACAGATAGATGAAGAAAAAATATATAAATGGAGAGATGAAAGGGTGGCTGAATTGTGCAAAAAAAAAAGTGTGGCTGAAGTGAAGATAACATGAGAATGGCGATAAATGGAGATAGTGAAGTAGGAAGGAAATTAGAAGGGAAAGGGCAGAGGGATGTAAGGAACAAAAGGATGCATGATAAATGAAAATAAGGACAGAAGAAGAGATGGAGGAAAGGAGGTTTTACTGGGAAAAGGGGGACAGAAAAGGGAATGGAGTTCTGGAATTGGAATTCTGTTTAACAAGGAAAAGAAACAAGGAAGGAAGACGGAAGAAAAACACAATTTGGAAAAAGCTAAAAAGAGCAAGGAAATTGTTTGAGCAGGAAAGAAAACAGAATGATAAATAAAAGGAAGAAGTTAGTTAGACAGCAGCAAAAGACATACATTTAAGAGTGCATATAAAAGAAGGTAAAAGGCCACTGAGGCATCAGCTACTACCTTGTAGACCAATGGTCATTATGATAAAAGGCTGCAACAGTTATCAAATTCAGTGAGAATTATTAGTTAGCTGTGTTGGCACATCTACCATCAAACTGGTTGTGTTCCTAACTTTAAGCCCCAGTTTGGCACAAGTTTTAACCGTTGGACAGATGGCTCCATGTTTGAATCCAGAACACTTTGGCGTATAGAGAAGTTTATAGTCGACACAAGGTGCCCAGCTCCTGTGCCTATACAAACAAACAAGCCAAAATCCTCACCCCTCCACCTCTGTGCTTGAAATTTGGTTTGCTTGAAGTGTGGTGGATTATGAACACTACTCTTGTCATGTCTTTACACAGGACATTGTTCCAAAAAGCAGAACTTGGGTGTTATTTTTCCTTTTAATTCCTGTGGAAGCAGTAAGGGTGTGGTTAGTACAAACTTTTTGGACTTCATAGAGTCCTGTGAAATCATTCTTTTTCACATGACTGGGCATTTCTGCTATAAAATTGGTCATTTTACCCTGGGAATTGAAGAGGGGTAGTTCCTTTCTGGAGGCAGCCCGGAGTGGCTACTTGAGGAGCTGCAGTTTTTGGCAATTAAGCAGATCTCTTTTAGCACTGGGCATTTTACAAAGGAGGAAAGTGGCAAGAACTGATAAAAAAGAAGTAGTGGTGGGGAAAGGTGAATGTAGAAAAGAAGGAAATAATCATTTTGTTGTGCAGTAGACAATAGACAGAAGCAAAGGAGAAAGACCGAGGGTTTTGAAAAGCAAAGAAAAAATGAATGACAGCTGATGACAGCAGAGAGGGGAAACTGAGGAGAAGAAAGGAAGCGATAGATATCAGCAAGAAGCTACAGGGCTCCAAAACAGAAGTCTTGAATTGTTTTACTCTCACAGAGGAGGCTGACAGAAATCACGAGCTTGGAATTCTTTCCAGAAAACTCACAAGTCCTCTGCAGATTCACTGTCTTCAAATGTTACTTCAGTATACTCCAAGGGGCCAATCCAGTGGTTTTCCATGTTGTAGCCCATTAACTTCAAATCCTGTGCACTTAAACATTACTGCAGAACATTTTCCAAGGCCTGCCACACTGTCTTTACTGATTTCTGAACAGGCAACCTTTGGTTTTGCATAATTACAGTTCAGACCAAATACCAACCAGCAGACAACTCGTCTATCCTTTTAATATTTTCATATTTTGACGATTGTTTACTTTTTTATCACAGCTGCCCGATGGGTATTTTAGCATAAAGATTGCAGACAGGGGTGCCAGTAGCTCTACTATGTTTCACTTCTCAGGGAGGTGAAACGTCTTCAAGCAACTTAAGATAAGAGCGAGAATTCTAACCTTAATGATCATGAAGGCTGTTAATCCCTACCCTCTGACCTAACATATAATTATAGTAGAGGCAGAAATATGTCGTAAAACTTTTAAAATAGCTGAAAAACAGATACATTGACAATTTTTTGATGACACAGTGATATTGCAAAGCTTTTGTTAAGTTTAAACAATGTTTAATGTTAAACTTTAAATGTTCAGACTCTTTAATGCCACTAAAAAGTGCCCACAAACCAGTGTGGTGGGTCCACGTGACAACAACCCAGGGCTTAAACAATGAAGCCAAAACACAAGCGCCAAAAAGTGCAGTTCCTTAAATGGACATTTAGGGCTTACTTCACAAGTTTGTCAGTCCCCAGTAGAGTCTCATTTTAAAATGTTAAAATAAAAAAACATATTTGTAGGGAAGCAAAATGGTGTTTGCTTCATGTCTTTACAGAAACCAATACAGTGCCATGGCGACCAGATGCTGTAGAAATGACACTTGGCGACTTCAAGCTCAAGGTGAAGCGGAGTCAGTGGGTCCTGAAATAAACTTTCCTTAACTTGGAGGCAAGCAGCTGAAGTAACTATGAAGTGCCAGAACCAGTGATAAACTTTTGACCTGGTACTAAGTACATTAGTGAATTACCTAGGCAACTGGAGTCCGGAATGTCTGCTGGCAACCAATGGTAACCTTTGAAGTGATGCACGGCAAGTGAATCGTTCCCTGTGTGAGTGACAGATGTGCCAATGCAGGCAACTGGAGCCAATCAGTGTCTGCTAGACCTTATCCATTGCTTCAAGTCATTCAATTTAATTGAATTCGGTTTTTATTAATCTATTCACCAGAAGGTTGGTGGTTCAATTCTCGTCTTGCCAAATATTCTTGCGATACTAATCGTAAGATACTAATCCAAAGTTGCTCTCCAAGTAACTTGGGATTGTTGCTCTCCACGCATTCATCAGAGTATGAATGTGTGTGTGAATGTTAGATAGAACACACTTATAAAGAGCATAGAAAAAAGGGCTTGGGTGAATGAGGCAAGTTGTGTAAAGCACTCTAATTGCTCAGATAGAGCAGAAAAGAGCTATATTTAAAAAAGTTTATTATGTATCTCAAAGCTTGCTTCTTGCATCTCAAAATGTTCCTTGTTCTTGTTTTGTTTCTGTGAAGGTTCTCAGTCATCCAGGTCATTGTACTCTAAGGAGCTTGGAAAGAAAAGTGCCTGGACTTGTTTAAGTTGCTTAAAGTTGTGTTTTATCTCTCATCCGAGAAGTTTCTTCAGTTCTAGCCTAGAACTGAAGAAACTTCTCGTTTCACTTCTCAGGGAGGTGAAACGTCTTCAAGCAACTTAAAGAAGTCCAGACACTTTTCTTTCAAGCTCCTTAGACTTCTTGTTTTGTTCTTAATACTAAGTAACTAATCTACACTTCGCTGCCTGTGCCTATTGGAGGACTTTAGATGGACTCTGACTAAAATTGTGGCTTTCTGTATGCTATGGAGCATCTAAGAAGAAGGTTTCAGTTTTGGCAAGTGAAATTCTAGCTACGCAATTAGCAGCTTTTGATGGCTATACAGTTCATGGATGGATGACTTTGACCTTGTCATCCAAATCGGATACTTTCTGACTCTAAATAAAAAAAAACATCATGTCAGGCACCAAAACTCTACCGATGAACCTTGAAAATGCAAAATTTATATTGGTTGTGTGCGGTTATGCATGCTGCAAATATAAAACACATCCAGACACCTTTTTGTACAATTAGTTATTATTATTAAACTTTCAATAGCATAACAAGCACTTATTGTAGTTATTTACTTATTGTTTTGTTTTTATTTACATCCTAAATTGGGCCTACTTAGGCCCAACTGGGCCAAGCTTCAGACCTTCTTGTGTTTCTATACGCAGTGCAGCAGATCAATTTTTTTTATTTTTTTTATTGGAAACATAATATTTTGCCGGTTTCTATTCAGTTTGCAGTTTTGGTGGAATTGAAGATTTGGAGTCTTTCAAATCTCATTCAGACTGATGATAAGGACTTACTGTATGTTTAAAGAAACATTTATCCATGTAGAGTCAAAGTTTGTTCACAGTTTTGTTGCTGTTACAGAGGATGTTATGTCAACCCACAGCCCAGAGCACAATTCAAAAATAAAAACAACAACATTATTAATAATCACCCATTTCTTCTCATTTTATCAACTCCATCTATGTCACCCTCTCCATGTCTTACACCAACACTGCCCTCTGGTAACCATTCTCCTCCTAACACTATTTTTAGAAAATGTAACAACAACAACATCTTAAACATAATAATGACTTTGCGTTTTTGCAGTTTTCACCACAGTTTGATGACAATGCATTCCTCCTGAAACTTTCCAGCTCCCTTCATTCCTCAAACATGATTACACAATGATAGCTGTGGTCTGCCAGTGTGTGTTTAGCATTTATAGCACTGCATTATTTATGTTTGCTCCCTTCAACGGAACCTCGTGCGGTCTGCCAAACCAATAAAGCCAAATTATGTTGCGGTCTAATTCTATACAATCTTCTATTCACTAATACACACAATGAAACCACTTACGACTGTAGAGCACAAGGGGGCTAAGAGGGGATATAAAAAATGCTTTAAAAAGATCACATTTTGTTAGTAATTGACTTCACGTGTTCTTCAGTTTGGGATGTCAAAAATCTTTGATCAATCATCCGCGTTAGGATATCTCAAAAAATTGATTCTGTTTATTTGGATGTAGCATTTTGAGTGTGGTTGTTAATCAAAATCCTTAACTTACATGTTAACTAAAAGTCCCAAAAAGTCGATGCTCTTCATCTGGATGTGGTATTTTAGTGGGAGAAACGTTTTGTCGCTGTCAATGACAACTGATCAATGGCCATGAATATCATTCACAGAGCTGGGGAATGGCTGCAATCACAGCATTGTAAGGTTCTCAATGATCAGTGGTCTTTGATCAGTTGTTGTTGAGCAATGTTCATAAATATTTGCATATTAATGCTGAAGAATCTTTACAGCCCATTGTTAGTGAGTGGTGCTAGTTTCACTCATTGTGCAATGCACTGCTTATAAGTTTGGGGAAACCTGCAGGCAGCTAAGACTGAAGAAGTCACATGGATAAGTGACGAAACGTTTCTCCCACTGAAAACGCTACGTCCGGGTGAACAGAAGCAACTTTTTGGGTATTACAAAAATAGTTTGAATTGTTCAAACGTGAAGAGAAAAGAGAAAATGAAAAAAAAAGAAAGGGCAAGACAGTGGGACCTGTTGTTACTTTTTCTTTGTCTGACTAGTGTCTTGTATTTAGGTTCCGCTATCCTTGGCAATTTTAACTCAATATGAAAAATAACCCTTAGTAAATAAACAATTCCATCTGTGTTTGAGTGATATTGTCGGAAAGGCTCGTTTTTCTTTTTCTTTTTTTAAATATTTTGGATTTCAGCAGGAAGGTGAAAGTCACAGCCCAGCCAGAGAATCCGTGAGTTAGGGATGCTTTAAAGTCAGTTTTGTGGCAATTATTTAAAGTAGTATATACCTACTGAGTAATTAGCCAATAATTGTGCAGAGTTGTGTACACAGAGCAGGTTTAGGCAACTAGCTGATACAATAAGCTCTTATACCTGGTCAGACACAAGCGGCTGCTCATCATCGATGTCAATAAAAACCTCCCCAGAAATTAGCTGGGGCCTCTCACCTACACGTGCCAACACACACAGAAGAAAGACAGATAACATTTATCATCAGAGTTGATCATTTTAACTGTATTTTTTTTCCACTGCTGTGTGCCTTACGTCTCCATCCTTCCTCCTCTCCCTCCTCCTCCACTGCTTGTTCTTCTTCTTGGTTGTAGCGGTACTCCTCCAGCGAGCGGATGGTGCACTGCCCGACCACCGGCTTCCTCCCAAACTGACGGTTGTCAATGACTTTGATGACGATCGGCGGCATGTAGAGCTCCTCTCTGGGAAGTCTCTGTGGTGAGATGCAGACAGATAAAAACACGGGGGCTTAAGATCTGAACTGCTTAATGTCTGTTTCTAATTGGTTATGCCACCTGCCTGCATGATGTTGACTGGCTGTGGCTGCTTATTGCCTAAAGCTGATTGGTCACCAAGGCATGACCAATCAAGGCCTCAATGCACCTTTGTAGATGTAAAGGAAAAAATAACTGAATCTGCAGAGGTGCAGATACCATCTTTGTGATGGAAATCAGAGCGCATACAACACTTTGAGTTAAAGTGTCTTAATGCATGCTCATTCTGTTCACCTGGACGTAGCATTTTTAGTGGGAAAAACATTTCGTCACCCAACCAAGTGACTTTTTCAGTCTTCAGTCTCAGCTGACTGCAGGTTTCCCCAACCTTATAAACAGTACATTTGCACAATAACTGAAACTAGCACCACTGAATGAACAATGGGCTGTGAAGTCAGTTTCTTAGTCATTAATATGCAAATTGTCATGAGCATTGCTCAACAACAACTGATCAAAGACCACTGATCATTGACAATCTTACAGTGCTGTGACTGCAGCCTTTCCCCAGCTCTCTGTGAATGGTACTCATGATCAGTTGTCAATGACAGTGATGAAACATTTCTCCCACTAAAAACACCACATCGTATACTCTGTCCTTTTTAATACTATGCCATTTTTTCTGTCATGTTAAGTGTCACTTCCTTGCATTATATATATTGCTCCATTAGTCTAAATCACACACTAGAAATGTCCACACCCGTGTTTTGCAAAATCAGACTGTTGTGAACTTATGGAGATGAGGACCCTAAGGATCTAAAATAAAGGCTCTGTTGCACCATTTAAATTTATTCTGACTGCGTTGTCGGACTACAGTTTGCTCTGCAAAAAAAAACAAAAAAAAAAGTACTTTAGTTTGGCTCAAATAAACTCACAATTGGTTTATTATATGATTTATTTTATCATCTGTAACTTCACTGATCTTAAAAAACAGAAATAGTTTCCTCGGACCATTGCTCATTATTTTATCAGAAGCAATAATAACAACAACAACAACAATAATAATAATAATAATAATAATAATAATAATAATGAAAATGTTCAGAATTACAATTAAAAACAATAGAAATTAATTGCATATAAAACCAAAATTGGAATTGAAAAGGTTAAGGCTTTGATGTTTCATTTTAACCATGTTCGATGTGTGTTAGCTTGTTTAATAGAAAATTAAAAATTTCTTTATCGCTGTATGTCATCACTTACAGTATCACTTTTTTTTGGTTATCATCAGGATGTTGAAGATTGTGGATGTTTTGCTATTACAGTGAGCTTCTCTTCATGGGCTGACAGATGAGCTGCACTTTTAACGTTTTTTTTTTTATGGTCAATTTTTAGTCTTTTTTCCTTCAACTTGAGTCACAGTGAGAATCTCAGGGGAAATGCTATTTCAGCCTAAGCCTTTATTTATTATTATAATTAGATATTTATTTTAAAGGTTCTCCTGTGATTTTTTTCCGACACTGCTGTTTCACTTTCTTCAGTCGGTGTTTCTCCTGTTATACTGATGTTATCGTCTTTTATGGATTCACAGCAGTAGGAACGACACATTCCATGTGCTCTCATTTTTTTTTCTACACACATATTAGCAAATGAAGCCCATTCTCTTAAAAAAAAACAAAAAAAAAACGCACACACACAAAGAAAAAGCAAAAATGAACAATGGACCTCATTCACGTGAGTTTATGGAAAAACTCTAATCAAATCTTTCTAAACCACATTGTGGCTGTGATAAAATTACTCACAGCTGACTTAACTAGAGCATAAGAAACACTTTATATCTGCCACGGCCCAATAAAACAATTAGAAAACTACAAAACAATCACAAATCTGATCAACACGGAGCAGTTTTCTTCACACTCACACAGTCATTGTGATCTTCTAATAAAAGAGGATTTTTAGGTTTAGGTTTAAATGACATGCAGCAACATATTTGTGAAGTCTTTACAATCTTCTCTTGTGATTTCCTGTATGAGTTCTCTGACTTTTGGTTCAGAACGTTTACCCGCTTTAAGTTTGTAACCTTCACTGGTTTGTACGTCTGCAGGCTTCAGAACACAAACAGACCATCACTTGACCTGCCAGGCGTGTTGAAAGTCTCCTGCTTGATGCTGATACTGTAGGTGCTGCAGCTGGCAGAGCTTCTGCAACAGCTATATGCACTTAAATACAATTCAACCGGCTCGAGTTCCCTCAATCCCTCTGACTTCTACAGAGAGCTGCGGTGTAGTCGAAGAACAAGAATCTCAAAGAACCAGCTGCATAGTGAAACCCTTAAAACATTTACAGCAGCTACATCTGAAGACAATATGCCAACTCACTCAAAAGGTAAATAAGCAATGGGTTGGCAACTGTAATCTGTTTGACCTCTCTGGCTTTAAAAAAAAGGCTTAAGTGAGGCTGATGATGCTAAACTCACACAATAAACAGAGGGCTAACATTAGGTGGTTAGACACTTCAAAGAGTTATATTTAAGGAAACTATGCACATGACATTTTCTTGTGCTCCCGTGGCATACGAAAACACTTACGCAGTCATCTTAAGCCCTAATATTGTTAACATTAAATGCTTGGAATTGGTTCAGGGGCTAAATTTAAGGGGAAAAGAAATGTGCACGTTTCCACAGTCCGACTGAGGCTGTCACACTCGTGCGGTGGTCAAAACAGGACCTTAATCTTGTTAACATTAAACTGCAGGAGCCAAAGCAAGGATCTGCATTTAAGGGGGGAAAAAAAGTGAATATTTCCATACGCCAGTTAAAACTGTCATAATAAAACACGGAGGTGATCAACTTCAGACCTTAATATTGTTAAACTCTCTAGCCCGTTTGGAGCCACTGTTAGGAAAAATGTGTTTAATATTTCCAGTTTAGGTTTTCATAAGAAAACACTTAGGTGGAATTCAATGGCACCAATGTAAACTCAGTGGAAACATATTCTAAGAGGGCAGTGTTACGTTTGATGGATAAGTAACCACTGGTACGATTCCCTGCTCTGAATGTTGAGGCTGGCCTGATTAAAATAAATGAGTGAATTAAGAAAAACGCTCTTTACAGAGTGACAGCGA
Source organism: Hemichromis elongatus (assembly GCA_015108515.1). Classification (NCBI taxonomy): domain Eukaryota; kingdom Metazoa; phylum Chordata; class Actinopteri; order Cichliformes; family Cichlidae; genus Hemichromis; species Hemichromis elongatus. The sequence goes on from VUQR01032233.1 coordinate 70,299, forward strand.
GGGCACGTAGGTGTCGACGTGCCTGCAGTTGGGTTTTTAGCGACCATACAACTCTCTTTTTTTTTTTTTTTAAATGTTATAACTGGTGTTCTTTTATAATAGCTCAGTATATTGAACTCAATTCCTCCCAGTCTTACAAGACATTTTAGCTCATTTTTGACTCCCACTCATACATGGAAACAAATTTAGTGAAACAAGAGTAATGAAAAGGGGACAGAAGCCCATTTCACATGAGTAGTCTTGCAGTCTCCACATTGGTAGTTTAATACAAGATGCCAAACATCAAACTCTCATTCTACAGCAACTGCCACAATGCATTTATTTAAAAAAAAATGTATATAGGTATAGATATAGATATATAGACAGCGTAAACGGTGGAGGTAAAGAACTTGTCCTGCTGGTGATCAGAACAAAACCTGAAGCTGAATGTCCTTAAAACAAAATAACTCATAATGGACTTAAGGAGGCACAGACAGGTCCACTACCCTCTCATTATAAATGGAGAACGGTTGGAATCTGTCTCCCCCCTCAGATTTCTGGGCACCAACATCTCTGCTGATCCCACTTGGATCCACCACACCAAACGCACTGGTAAAGAAGGCCCAGGAGCGGCTGCACTTCCTCCCTGCTGCGCTTCTACTGCTCCTCAGTGGAGAGCATGATGGGTGTTTGGTACGCAGGGGCCATGACTGAGAACAAGAAGGCTGTGCAGAGGGTAAATAACACCACCCAAATAATCATTAGCTGCCCTCTGCCACCCCTGGAGGCCATCATCAGATCCTCCCGTCTCAGGAAAACCAGGGCCATCCCAGGTGACCCATTGCACCCCTCCCACCACCTGTTTGACCCACTGCCCTCAGGTT
>VUQR01032234.1:21218-38232 GCA_015108515.1 Hemichromis elongatus
AAAAGTTTTCTTTTAAGAAACTATGCAATATTTTATTGCATAGTTTCTTAAAAGCACATATTTAACATCAGTTTTCCATCATGATAACATAATTCCAGCAGAACTGACACCTAAATGTAAATTGGATACATTACCTCACATCTACAGTTTAAGACTTTTATTTTGAAACTACATTTGCTTCATACAGTTTCTTGTATATCGGCTGCCTTGACACAAAGAGGCGCGTCTTCCAGCGTCTCCAATCATATTTAATGGGGAACTGAGTGTTAAATTCAAATGTATTTTTCTCACCCCGTGTGTTCACAGAGGAAACCAAAAGTAATCCAAGTACAACAACGACTTCTGTTTTAAATCTTACTAAGATGACACAACCTATAGCATAGACCATCACACTAAGATGACGACTCACACACTAGAAGCTACCGAACACGTTTCTCTTGACATTGTCACCTTTATATTTCCAGCTTTCAGCGGTCAAACTCTCTCCCTGAGATGTTTGGTCCTGCTCTGCCACCAGGTGGTGGAGAACTGCTACATCACCCTGATAGACGCACTGTGCGTTTTATCCTAACAAAGCAAATATTAAACCAAGGCCTGGACTACACAAAATGACTACTGTAAAGTTTGCGTGGGAAGTTTGTTTATATTGTGGTCTATGTGTATTAATAAAATAGACGATTACTGTTATTCCCACTATCACATTATCTCCGCAGAGACTTTGTATCCAGTGTTTTTCTTTTTCCGGTGATTGACGCCTTTTGTCAGATGTTTCTCATAATCTGAGGATGGTTCTTCTTCCAGTGCAGGAAGTTCTGTCACGGCTTCTGTCCCGTGAGTGTTTAGGCCATCATTCGGTTCATTATGCGCTTCTTCTGAACAGGTATGAAGGTCTTGTTAGTGATTATGCAAACAGGTGAGAGGAACCTTTTGATGCCATTAAATTGTCCTCATGATGCCAATATGTGTTCTTTGAAAGAACACAATCATATTGTCAGTTGCTGGATCTCCAAAATCCATTAAACCGAGCATCAGCTCAGTACCTTTGCAAATGTCAGTGATGATGACGGTGTGGAGGTTTTTAAGCCTTACTGAAATCTCAACGCTTCAACTTTAAGCCAGATTTTCTTAACTAACCACCTGATCAGGCTAGTGGTGTTTTTAAAAGGGATGCTCTTCTTTAATGACGTTACAGCCAAACAAAGCCACCATTTGTACACGTGCGCTCATAAACATTTTGGATATTTCTTCCTTTGCTCCTCCATCCTGCACATGTTTCCCCACAGATGCGTCAGCAGCCTCTGGACCAATTTGCAGGAGGCACATTAACCACTTCAGGCTCCAGAGAGTCTGGCGTTGGTTCATCTTCCGGTGGAGGTGGCGCTGTGATTTGATCATCGTCCTAACACTGGGCATAAATTTGTGTCTGCTTTGCCAGTGGACTGGATATTTTGTGGACTAAAGACTTGCTAAATTTACAGAGGTAACCTCTTTATTGGCTTCTTTTAAACTGTCTGTGGTTGCTTTTCTGTTTCCAACAGTTTATACTGGAGGATCTCGTTTTCCTTCTTCAGTGTCTCCAACACTGACTGTGAATTAAACATTGTAAATCTGTTTAAAAAGCAGGATGCACACAGCAGGTGATATATTGACAAAGATAAAATTTATATTTTTTTTCATGTAGACTGGGTCTTACAGTGGTGGAGAGTTAGGACACAAGTAGTTTCTCAGAGTAGATTACCACAAACAAAAGTGCGAACCTTTGTAAAGTAATTAAAAACTGGACAGAGTACAAAGAAAACTTTTTGATCTAGTCCTTGTACAGCAGAATTTCTAGTTTTGCCTTTTTCTGCTACTGGTTTCATCCTATTAAAAGGTTTATTTTCTTTCCCACTGATGCCAAAGCACTTGGTCATCTGATTGTTGACATTTTCTCTGTTTTCTTTATATTTTATAGAGTCTTTACCTTACAATATAACGCGCCTTGAAGCAACTGTTGCTATGATTTGGCGCTACAGGTTTTGATACATCTAAAAGCTTCTTTAACATGTCATCTCTCCTGAATGAAACAAGCTCTAAAATGTCACTTTGGTAACTGATACATTATGACCAGTTGTATTCACAGGGCAATAAAACAGTGATGGATAAAGAGGGGCTGGGGTGAGCTCAACATATCCTACCTACAGTGGCTTATTAATGACAGCAACTTGTCATTAATTAATTATAGACACCAGAAATTTTGAAATACTCTCTTGATATAGATTCAAGATTACACAACCTGAGGTGGGGAAAGCCATGAATAGTGAAAGCTTGAGGAACAGTTTCTCTTCTGAGATTAAAAATCCATTGCTGCACGGTCATTTCTGCTGTTGCTACTAAATGCTTTGGAAATCCCATGCAAAGTCATCTTTTTTTGGAGATGGAAAACCTAGCTGATTTTAGATGGTTTAACCTCAGCGATTTGTCATCAGGCGCTGCTGTTTAATTGTGTGCCTGCCTTTATGGACAAAAAACGTGGTTGTTTGATATAATTCTGGTTTTGAAAACAAAAATAGCAGATTTCCTGTACACCACTGACAAACTTAAATCAGGATTGTAATTTGTCAGGATTGGTGATGTCTTTATTCGTTTTTACTGTCATCGTGATTTTCAAGGAATTAACGGCATCACCGGACTTGTCCCAGCAGGTGGCAGCAGACAGAAACTGCATCAGTAATCTCTCTATGCTGTGTGTAAATCACATTAACAGGCTCTAGTGTAGAGAGTAACAACAACAAAAGCTAGTTGTTCTGCTTTTACAGAAAATACGTTGTTTTTGTAAAAATTTATCGCGATATAATAGCGATATGTAAAACAAATATTAATAAAGCATGCATTTAGTGATTTGCTTGCACTGAAAATGTACAGAATAATCTTGTATACGTACTTATAACTTTAAATCACTAGATGGCAGTGTTTGATTATATAAAAAATAGACGAAGCTAAACATAAAATCTAAATTTTCTCTCACACTGTATGGTTGATTTTAGCTGTTTGCGGTTTCACGTTATCAACACCTCCAAATTATTGCTGTCTTAACGTCTTAAAGAGAAACTTATTATTATTATTATTATTATTATTATTATTATTATTATTATTATTATTATCCCTTCCCTTTTTTCCTGACATGCCGAGCACATATTTTCAGGTCCAGGAGGCAAAGTGAAGACGTTTTTGGACAAATGTTTAAAACTAAATCGTTATCCGGATTACTACAGATCGATGCCTTGCTGCGTTCGTGAACTGTCGGAGACCGCAGTTGTCCGATGTTAGAATCTTCGGCTTATCAGTTAAATAAAACACAACAGCAACTTGTAGTAGCAACAGCCCAAATATGTCTTAAACGTTGATTAATACTGCATAGCATTCATTTATAATCACTGGTATTTGTTGGATATGAGAAGAAAAGTTACAAGTACAATTATATGGATCCTTTTTATTTTCAACTATGAGCGCACTGCGAAACATATCATAGCGTCCAATGTCGATCTAGAAGGGAGAGAATTATGAAGTCAGGAGTTCGGATGAGCTCTTAAAGGCATCGTGCGTATCACATGGCAGGTGGTAGAGCTGAGGGAGCTGGCGCTACAGTGCAGCGTAGAGTACAGACAGACAGTTAACACAGGTCAGGGCACCTTGCGCGCACGACTGCTCTATGTACGCGTAATGGCGCGTTTGTGTCCTCTCACTTTATCTCCAAGCGTCTCCCACAAACGCAGTTAAAAGGATTTGTTTGGACTGCGCATCAGAGGGTCGCAAAACGTAAGTAATATGACTTCAAGCAGCCAATTAATGTAGTAGTTAACTCTCATCTCTGAAACAGTTAAACTCTGACTTATTTTTGTGTAAAAATAGCTTTTTTTTCATTTCGGTAATTACATTTTACAAGTTGTTGTGTTGCTACGACAAAAAAAAGCACCAAATATTATAGTCAAGTTGTCTAATTCATGAATAATTACCGTTTAATATGTGCGAGTTAAAGTGCGACTTATACTTTTGTTTTCTTTTTCATACTTTAAAGTGAATTTGTGGTCCGAGGCTCGCAAATAGTGTTTAAGGTGGCACTCAGTTATGTTAGAAGAGACTTTAGCAAAGCCTGTGTTTCATACATTGTATTAAGTCTTAAAAAACGCTTCAGTGATAATCCTGCTGGGGTTCTGCTGTCAGCATATCAGCCTTTGTATTAAGAGTAGCTGAGACATAAGATTAAATGGAAGAGTAAATATAGTTTGTTTTCTTCCTTGTAAATGGAAAATGATTACTTCTTTTGCTAAGGCGGAGCTGTGAAACCACATAATTAAAAATAAATGTGCCAGCTGTGGTGGCATACACGGGTGGGCGGGGCTAGCTTCAAAAGCATTGGCTGAGAGAATTAACATAAGCATAAATGCAATATGCTGCTGTTGCTGTAAAAAGTCTTACATAAGTATTTTTTTTCTTTGCATTGTGCACATCAGTGACCTCCGACACCCAGTCACTCAGATCTTAGCAATGAAGTCTGTATTCTGAGTCGCAACATGGCACAAATGCAATGGCACACCTAACAAAGGTGGGTACTTTAAAAACCCTCACCTCACCCACAAAAGGTGGTAACAGTGCCATGACATCACCCAGCTAGTTCCACTGGTAAGGGATTCGCTGTGAAATTGAGGCACTTTTATACTCTAACGGCTGTGGACAGAAATATGATACAAAACAATGCACATGTGAAATGATGACAAAGTAAAGAACAAGTATGACACAAACTGTGCAACATACTGGTACTGTAAGTTTCTAGCCAAGTAGAAATAAGTAGTAAAATGTTCTGTCCCAGCAGGGAGATGTTAGGAAAACGGTGCTTTAGGTCTTTTTACACAAAAAGGGTTTGGTGTGCTTTCTTGGAGTATGATGGACTCCTAATTCCAGCTCAAATAGATGCTAAACCTCTTCATCTTTACAGAAAAGAAAGTTTACACAAGCTAGAAATTCCAAAATTGTCCTCATCACCCTTAATTTGCCCTACATTGTATATGAATTGATATATATTTTTCTACTTAACAGCAAAATGCAACATGGTCTGTTGGAGAGGACAGGGTAGCTTTACTGTGACACTGGTGTTTCTCCGCTTGCTTGCTCAGTCATGTACTGTCAGCTCGGAGCTATTAAATGATGTTTAGTTGCACCGACACATGCTGTGTAATTGCAGATCATCAATTTCTGACAGCGTGAGTAAAACGGAAAGGGGGAGGGTGAGAGAGGGGGGACGCTGATATGCTAACAGCAGAATATCAAGGTTGATGTGTGGCCCCCCTTCGCTGAAGCATCTGCTCCGTCTAAGGCTGGAGACAGTGTACACACACACACACACACACAGACATGCACGCATAAACATCAGAGACATGAGAGAGCTGAAGGAGCCTCCTGCCAGTGAATACATCAGGCCGGTGCCTCCTTTCTGTTGCAAATCTCATTTTAAAAAGAGATGGAGTTGAAAGGCATCATTGCCACTGACGACAGTGAACTGATTAAGGCTGCTGAGGTTGGCACTTGGGTGGCATTAGCAAATGGAAACAGAAGAAATGCACGCGGGAGCTAGGTTGAAGTGGCAGTTGATAAAAGCCCTAAAGTGGTAACATTTATTGTTGCAACAGTTTCTTTTTGACAATAGCGTTCATCGGCTTGTCGGGGTAGGTTTCCGTAGCGTGCACACATGCTGGGTCAAGCAGATGATGGCACTCATTTCTGTGATCAAAGCTGCTCATGTAAGTCCCCCGAGTGGCAACGTTCAGATGATTGCTCTGTCATCTTTACAGCCGCTGGCCTCCACGGCTGCTGCTTAGAAGGAGAGACGAGGGAGAAGAAGAGAGATATGGGTGAGATTGAAAGCAAAATGAATGAAAGCGAAATAGCAAAAAGAAGAAAAGCGTAGAACCCTGAAAAGACAAAGTTCAGGCTGTTAATCTACAAGAACATAATCCGCTGCTTGCTGAAGTGAAGGAGTGAAAGAAAAGAGAGTGTCAGAGAGAGAAAGAGGAGAAACTGTGGCTCGTCCGAGGCGATCTTTGGCATTCTTTGTCGAGGAATGTGAAGAGGTGTTAATGAACAGCAAAGCCTAGATGCTGCTCATGCTGTGTTTTCCTATTTAAGAGAAAAATAAAGTAGTAAGAAATTTGTGGATTCCAGGAGGAAGCAGAGCAGAAAGAAGGTAAATGAAAGGATTATGTCTTTCTTTGGTTTTTCAGATGTTTTTTCTTTTTTTGCGTCTTCTCAAATCCTCACTGCAGAAACGCAGCGTGCAGGGGATGAGTTAAAGGTTTAACATGTGATAAAAGGAAGTACTGTGTTGGTGGAAATGCTTGGTAGTGTGTAAAAATATGCAAATGTATCATATCAAAGAGTTAGGGAACTTCAGCACATCTTTAATCCTCCTTCTCGAGTGCAATAAGTGCGCAGCCTTAGTGTGTGGATATTGGAGGATCCTCTAGAAAGGACGACTCACTGAGGGTGTTTGACATCGTTGCAGAGTTTCAAAAACCAAACATGTTTTTTTTCGAGGATTTCTGACGTGCCAAAAAGAATCTCCGCCTCTCAGGTGGGATACCAGGTGATGCTTACCATGTCTGCATCCACCAACCAGCATCAGTTTACTGTATGTCCACGGATTGTGTCTGAGTCTTCACAGTTATTCTGACGTACACTCGCCGGACACTTTATTAGGCACACTCTTTCCTTCAGAACTGCATTAATATGATCAAGGTGCAAGATTTGGGTCCATATTAGCATGACAGCACTACACAGTTACAAAAAAGGGAGACACCGTTGTCATGGTTGCCAAGAATATTGAAGTAGGCTTTGTTGTTTAAACAATGCTCGACTGATAGTAGGATGAATCGAAGCTTTCATGTTGTTTATGCCAACTTCTGACTCTTCCATCCGAATGTTGCAGCACAAACTGAGACTTGTTGGACCAGGCAACATTTTTCCAGTCTTCTGTTGTGCAGTTTTGGAGATCCTGTGAGAAACGTAGTCACAGGTTTTTGTTCCTAGCTGACAGGCGTGGCACCTGGTGTGGTCTTCTGCTGCTTCTTCTGCAGATTCAAGCTGTTTTGTATTCAGAGATGCTCTTCTGCATAACTGTGTTTAATGTAATGGTTATTTGAGTCCTGGTTTGTTACTGTAAAACTTCCCCATTAGCATTTTATGACAACCTGAAATATCATTTTTATGCTCATTGTGCAACTTGATTAACAAAAAAAAAAGATGGGGGTTGTTTGAGAGGGTTAAGGCAGCTATTGTTCACATGCAGGGTTTATCATTAAACTTTGAACAAGGGTCAAAAAGTCAAATAGGTTTAAAAATAATGGTCCCATATGGGGGGACAAACCATACCTGCAGGAAAGCCACCGGCTCTGGGGGCTCTTTATGCTGTCTCAGCTGCCTTCCTAGAGGCAGGGATAGAAAAGAGAGATGGCTAATAGGCAGGTGGAAATGTAGATAAATAAAAGCTCTTTGTTAAATGAACATTACAGTAAACTTCCTGTGGCGAGAATAAGGCACGGCGGGACCACGGAGCTTCAATTTGCATCATTTTTATTACACGCTTCTCACCACAACTCTCCCCAAACCCGGAGTCGCCGTGTTTTAACAGGCGGGTGTGATTACGGATGCCGTGCAGGTGCGTCCGCACGGCACCGCAAACCACGCCCACCACACTTACATTTACACTTATTGATTTACAGTGTTATTAAGTAGATGTAAAGAAAAGACACTGAAGATAAAAGCTCATGTTATTTAATTTTGGTTCCATCAGCTCTTGCTCTGGTCTCAGCGGTAAATCAGCGTTGTTCTGAGACTGTTAGATGGCACTGCACTTCAGCAATTTTGTCCACTTTTCTGGATTAATGGAAGCAAACATGCGCTTTTGAAGGGGTGAAACATCCAAGTGTTTTGCACTGAAGATGCTCGGTTTTCATGGCATTAAAACACTCATCCACATGCATGAATCTGCCCTAAAAAACAAGGCATGTGAGCGAGTCACTGATCAAATCTCACAGTTAGACCTGTCAGAAATGATATTAAACAAAGCAGCCGATGAAGAGAGCAGAGAGGAGGTGAAGAAGAGCTTTACAGGGCAATAAACTGGGAAGAAAGGAGAGTGGAAGTGTACATTTTAGGTAAAGAGCGGTGAGTTTAAGGACACTTTGACAGCAGGAGTTACCTAATAAAGCGATTTATCTAAGGAGACGTCAACTCCTGGGTAGATTGTGGCATGGTGCTCACGTGCACTCGAATGCTGCAGACCAGCAAGCTGCCAAAAGTACTGCTTTTATAGATAATCAGTTAATCAAATGCTTGATTGGCAGCGCCTGGCTGCTGTTTACCTACTAAATCCCAATGAAGCACTAGTGGGTGTTTTCACTGCACACAGTCCTGTGAAAGCTTTCTTTATCAAATAACTGTAACCCTGAATATTAATATATATTAATATAAAGAACAGACAGCTATGCAGAGCAATATTTACACGCACAGTGGTTGTGAAACACACATTTTTATATTTTATATTGCACAGTCTTCTTTTCTTTCTTTTTTTTTACATCTCCAAGTAGAAGAAAGTAGAGCTGTGTTGATATCAGTTTTTCACAGACATCCCTATGGAATTTATAGTGGCTCAAGAGTTTAATAAAAAAAATATTTAATGGCGATAATGCTGTGATTTAAACTAATTTATCTGGAATTTGCATAAAAATGCAGAAACTGTTTGGCCGTTAGAATCTTGTGGCACGTTATTTCTCCTCGTGAACAGTAAAAATGGTCAAAATACAGCGTGTGCATAAACCTGCAGCGATATCAGTACATCAGTACATCTGTATATTTTCTCTCTGTACAGCAATATAAACATCTGTATACTTCACTTATTTGTACATAATCTGTACATAACTATTCAAACCTTTTACACTATCCTCATCTGGATATAATCCGCTCTTATCGCATCTACCGCTCTTTGCACTTCTGATTAGATGCAAACTGTATTTTGTTACTTTGTATTTATACATTTGAAATGACAATAAATTTAAACCCCAATCCTAACAGTCCTTACACCATATAGATGGTTGTATAGCCTGACTTCAAACAATCTGAACTGAGTGAAACTATAAAATTGTTTTTATGTATTTCCCTCTAACCCTTCAGAATTTGATCTATAAAAACTAGTGTGTGACGTGTGAAAAATACAGCGATATGTGTTGTGTATCAGCTTACAATGTGTTTGCTCATGTTACCCAGCTCTATCTCTGACTGCAGTGACTTTATGAGGACAGTAAATTGTTAAAACATCTATAATTAAAAATGTTGCCCTCTTTTTCCCAGCTTTTAAATGATTATTAATATTGAAAGTAATGATAACAAATATTTTACCATATTATGACGTTTTAGGCTTTTATCTGCATTGCTATGCTGTGTTTCTGTTACTCCGTGAACATGGCTTTTGTTTTCATTTCTGCTTCTGTGCTGTGAGAATATAATCCTCATCCTAGTTTGACTAAGTCCAGGACCAACATTCCCTCCTGAGGACTTGGCCAATGTCAATATTTGTCCTGGACTACATTTCAGTGTAGTATTTGCCTCCGCTATATCCTCTGATGCAAGAATCGCAGACACTGCGCTGCGTTCACTGCACCGGCTGAGCTCTGTGCTCAGTTGTGAAATGGTCTGATGTTTTTTATTCCAGGGATTTAAACACTAGTGTTGTTCAAGCACTTTTTTTTTTTTTTAGTTTTACTTGGGATTTCGACAAGTAATAAAGTAATAAAGACAAATTTATAACCACACAAGAATGGGTTGTAAATATTTGGCCCAATTACTTGCTTTTTCGATGTAGCCTATCTGAGTGTGAAGGAAGATAATCCTGTAATTTTCCTCTTTAAATCAAAATGGAAAACTTGGACGTGCTGCACTCCGTCTGCCCAGGACGCAGTTATGGTGAGTGTCCATAAAGCTTTACATTAAGGTTGACTAAGGTGAAATTAAGTGAGTTTGTGTGTCGGACTGTCTGCGTGTCTGCTTCAGGATGACATTTACCTGAACCGCACAGAGCTCCTCGTGCGGCTGTAACACTATCAGGTAACGTGATCCGTCTCCGATCATGTCCAGATAGCTTGTTAGGAGGTTGTGACTCGGAGTCTGTGTAACCCTAGTCTGCTGCAGCCGAGGTGCCGGCCTCTCGCACTACACTGCTTCTTCCTGCTCCACGTGCTCGACATTAGAAGTTTTTAACTTCTAGGCAAACTTGTGTTTGGTGTTTTATTTACTCAGTGGAAAATCGTTGTTTTCAGGCTGAATTTGGATGGAGGGCAATGATGGTGCCAGTTGACTGCACTCGACCAGGCTGGCGGCCAGAATCCTTGAGCTCCATCTGAGTCAGCTGCAAAGCACCCAGCTGGCTTGCTCCACTGGGACACACACATAAGAAACGTATTGATGCATTATCTCCAATTACTCATGTCATAGTTTGAGGGTCGTGCAAATTTGTAGACTACCTGTGAAACGGAAACTAGGAGGTGGTCTTCAACTGTGGGGAAACTGGGAAACTCTGAGAGTAATGAAGAGCATAGGGGTGGGTTAGGCAGTTAGCTGTAACGTTGTAGCAACGTTGTTATACTGTATGCAATATTATAAACAATGTATGTAAAAAGAGTAAAAAGTTACATATAGATCCCATCATTAGTCCACAAATGTGCTGAACCTCAAACTGTAGCTATAACTGGAAAAATGAGATGATATTTGTTTCAAGAATTGAGTTTTGAGTAATTTTAAAAAAGGAATCATGAGGAAAAATTCTGTTTTTTCTTCGTTGACCTTCAATTATGCACTTAAATCTCCCCACAGCGGTCGTGACATGGTGCTCATTACTCTAAAAATAAGAAGTGTTGTCCGCGGCTAAAGGAGAAGGACGCCTAAGCTTATGTGCTATCATTGAAACTGAATCACAAGGTTGGACAGATCATTTACCCTTTACCAGGTAGTTAATGGTCAGATAAAATTATGCTGATAGTTCTAGGAATGTTTTTAATTATCTCTTGGTTTTTTTATACCTTGCCATCAGCGGCAGGTCTCTGTGTTTGGCACTGTGGGTCTGTTTGAACGATCGCTATACTGGGTTACCGGTGAATTTGGTCCATTAGGGTCCTCTCAGTGTGCAGTTTGCACATTCTGCCTCTGTATGCTTCGGTTTCTTCCTTAAAGACGTGCTCGTTAGGGTTAACTGTTTATTGAGATTAGAGTTGGTGGTTGCTTCACAGGCTGAACCTTCTCTTCACCCCGAGCTGGGATAGGCTTCGGGATAAAATGGAAACTGGCCGGTTCAAAATCTGTATTATTAAAAAACTGTATAAATGAATAGTTTATAAGTTGTTTAGGTTTTAAAGGCTAACTGGTAGCTTGCGCTCTGGACCTGTGCTGGTCCCCTTGAGACCCCGTGTCCTCCTTTGATGACATCACATTTTGGCTTTTCTGCTCAATAAAGTGGTTTATACTTTGCTAAACAATGGTGACTTTATTGTTTTACTCTGTTAAACAAACCTATTTTCCCATCAGTGCTGATCCTTTATCTGGGCTAAGTAATTCTGTATAACTACAAGAAATTGAAAGGTATACCAAACAGGGAGCTTTGGTCACAGCAGGCTCTAGAAATGATGCCATGAGAAGCACATTCTTGTGTTTTGAGTAAATATCACAACTTTTGGATGGATTAATGTGTATTTAAGTAAACTTACTTCTGATTTGTAACTCTTATGGTAGGTGGAGTAGTGGTAGATATGAGAAGTGGCAAAGATGCACCATTTTCATATACTGCAGACAAATTTAAGTGGTTATTTGGAATCTGATGTATTATTAAAAAGGGAATTAATGTCTGGCTTTAGTATGCAACCACACATTTTGTTAAGTAGCTAATTACACCTGCAGGATATCTTTACGCCCAATGAAACAATGAAATAACATTTGTGCTTTGCTTTGACGTAAGCAGGTTACTGTTGGAGTAAATGGAGCTCACATATAACAAACAGTCACCATTTTCAGGACATGATACATCCGTGCCAGTTCGCCCTGTCATGCTTTCTCTGTCATCTCATCTTCTTCATCACATGGCAGAATGAGTCCACGATCTTACCCTGCCCTCACAGGGGCTCTCATTGGCTCGATTTTATTCCCACCTAGGTGCTGATTGGTTAGTCACGGCTGTCAAGTGAAGTTGTGGCCGTCTTTAACGTGTATGTATTAAGTGCTGTTGACGTGTTGTTTTTACAGCACTGGCTTGCTGACACTGGTCTTTGAGCTCCCTGCTGGTTTCTGCACCCGAGGCCACGTCAGGGCTTCAGAATGAGCCGGAGAATCAAATCTGAGTTTGCTTTGGAAAAACAAAACCTCGTCCAGCTGTACTTCCCAGTCCAGGTGTTACTTCAAAACAACCGTCTAATTTTTTTTTTCCTGGGTTAAAGGCTCGATGAGAGATTATTTTTTTAAGTTTACTATTATGAGGATGACTTTATTTTTATTTTATTTTAATTAATTTTTACTTGAGGCACTTAAATGATGTAACCAGTTCAAATAACAACAGAAATATGCTGAATCCTTCATCTTTAGTCAGCTGTACTCCTAGTCACTAATTTCTAATGCACACCCAGTCAGTTTGTCCTGAAAGCAGGCATGAGATATGACAGAAACCGCTCAGTTCAGAAAGGAGAAACAAAGGTTATTTCTAATAGGCAGCTTATGGGAAAAGAATTAAGGAAATCACTTGAGATTCTTGCATGAGTAAACCTACATTAGCTCTAAAATGCTTTGTCTTGAGCATAATGATCTGCTTTATTGCTGCTAGGTTGCGTTTTTTCATGGTGTGTTTTGGATGACGTTTCTGGAACAGAGCAAAACAAACCAGCTCCTTTCTATGTAGTAATGTTTTTATTGTATTTAAATTAATGCCAGAAATGAGGAGTGCACAGGGTGGTAATAGTAGGAGTGTTATTTTTTCTTTCTTTAACCTCATGCTACGAATGAGGTTAGCCCATAAACTTCTACCATATGTTTTCTCCTTTGTGCGGGCAGGTTTATAGCCTCTTAAATGAAAAGTATAACAACAGCGACTCTACTGTAAGTTGCAAAAAGCTTAACTTACAAATGCAAATGACTAGCTGATTATGTGCCTACACTGAGAAAAATATAAAGGCAGTTTTGCATGAACAGTAAGGGTGTCACAATTTTCCCAAACCAGACCCAGACCTAAACCCAACTGTATAAATCAGAGTTTATACAGTCAGTGTAAAAAAAACAACAACAGCAACAACATCCTGTGTCATTTCTGAGGTTTTACATATCAGGATGAACATCCAATCAACTTCCACTTATGTAATTTGGGGCTGGAGCTTATCCCAGCTGCCATAGGGCAAAAGGCAGGCTACTTCCTGGACAGGTCACCAATCTGTCGCAGGGATAAACGGAGAGACAGACAACCAACCAAGTTAAAATCACCAATTAACCTAACCCCGCTGAATGCATGTCTTTGGATTGTGGGAGGAAGCTGGAGTACTTGGAGAGAACCCACACAGAATTACCTAATACTTATCAAGTCTGAAAATTAATTTAAAAAATACCTCAAAAATATGTGAAATATGAACTGAAATATGTGAAATATTACAGGTTATGTTTTATTTCATTCAAACTAACCCCAAATTAAGAAGGAGAGCTTGAATAGCTAAGTGCACCCCGTGATTCAGTTGCCTGGAGAGCCGGTTTTTGCATGAAGAACAACATGAAGAAATTGTTTTCTGCATTCATCAGTCTTTCATGTTGTTGTGGAGGAATTTTGGCACGCTATTCTTTACGTTGCCTCGGTTTGTTCAGGTTTTCGGGTATTTGTTTGCACACAGCCAATCAGGTTTAGGTCTGGACTCTGACTGAACCATTGTTACAGCTTGATTCTTTTCTTTTTCAGCCATTCTGTTGGAAATGTGCAGCTGTGCTTAGGATCACTGTCCTGCATGACCCAGTTTGGGGACAGATTTTATCTGTCAGACAGATACTCTCACATTGACTGGAGAAGACTTTGATATACAGATGGATTCACGGCCAGCTCAGGGCTGAAAAGTGTCTAGGTAATGTGACTCCAAATCATCGCCCCTTCACCTAACCTCTCCAAACAAGCCGTACCTGTAGAGTCTTTCTCTACTTTTACTGTCATGAACTTTAACAGTTCACATGCTAACTGAGGCTTGCAGATTCTGAGAATTAGCACTTAGAGGGATTTTTGGGAATGTTCCCTCCTGGTCAGATTGGCAGCTGTCTTGAATGTTTTCCACTTGTGCATAACCTTTCTCATTGCAAAATTATGAACTTCAAATTTTTTGGCAACAGCCTTACATGTCTTAGTGGCTGTGTGGCTGACAGAGGTAGTCCAAATGCAGGACTCGGAAAAAAGGGAATAAACTAATAGGGGGGTGTTTAAATTCATAGGTTGCATCCTCATGAGGCCGCATTTGTAGACCGATTATGTCACGGCGACGGGACGTAGGCTGTCCAAATTCTTAGACTCCTCGGAACGGAGCCGACAATTGCGTCCTCATTTCTCTAGATTTTGAGGATGGGTCAGGTGTATCCTTTGTGGCCCACCATATCCCAGAATTCATAGCGCAGCCCAGCCAATTCCAGTTTCCAACAATGGCGACCGCTACTAAGTTTTTAATATTGCTCTTATTACTCTTTCTAGGTCACAAAAGAAACTTTTAACATATTTTCAGGCAAGAATGTAGCTGTGTAAACTTCAAATATCTGCTTGGTTTATCAAGACATCACATATTTGCAAAGGTACTCTGACGGTTTCGGAAGCACCTGTTCCCCACCAGCTTGATAGCTAGCCGGCTGGGAGAACACCGAACTCCCGGCACATCCCCCCGCAGTCTTCTGCTACTCGGGTTAAACATGATATATAAGTCACTTAGATAACTTACAGATGTTATTGTTTGCCCTTTTTCAGTGTTTTATTTCTTCCTGAGTAAATCGGCTGGGCTGAGATTACAGCTGAATAAACGTGTGAGACGATGGAGAGGTTACTCCAGTGTCCTGTTATGATAGCAAGGAGCAGACGGCTACATCCACACGTATGCGGCTGTTTGGTC
Organism: Hemichromis elongatus; assembly: GCA_015108515.1. Classification (NCBI taxonomy): domain Eukaryota; kingdom Metazoa; phylum Chordata; class Actinopteri; order Cichliformes; family Cichlidae; genus Hemichromis; species Hemichromis elongatus. The sequence goes on from VUQR01032234.1 coordinate 36,401, forward strand.
ACTGAAAACGGAAATGTTTAAGAACTTCTGCCAGGGTGGAGATTTTAGAGAACTCCGTTTTTAGCATTTAAGTGTGGACGGAGTTATTTTTCCAAATCTGCACGTGTGGACGGGATTTTTTTTTTACTAAAACGAAAACGGAAAATCTGTTTTCAAAAATACTCGTGTACATGTGAACGTAGCCCGAGACAGCTGGTGACGCAAGTCTGAAGGCTAGACCGTCCAAATTCACCAGCTGCAGACTTCTGGCCTACCCCACCTCATGAGGACCCGGTCGACGTAGGTCGGGTCCTCATGAGGATGCAACCCCTGAATTTGGACACCCCTTAAAACTAACTACATGAAAACAGAACACAAGACCCTTTTCAAAATAAAACGGGAAACATGGAGACTAGGACACGACAACCCCAGCTTAACAAACCTAGAACAGAATGGACTAGTCAAGGAACAAAACACAGAAACCAAGGAAACAGATAATAAATAATGTTAACCTAAACCTCCACTAAACCCTAAATAAGAATAACACACAACTTAAAAGTAACCTATTATGAAAACTTCAAAAATTACAAAAAAACACTACAAGCAATTTGGACCCACTCAAAATTAGAGTAAAATTTACTCTATGGCCAATGTTAACTTTTCAGTGTTAATTCTACTCAATTTAGTGTAAAAATTAACAACAAATTATTTTAATTATTGATCATATGATGCTATATTACTAAATGGCTGTGATGTATCCTATATTATGGAAATAACAAATATACAGGTTATAGTAACAGCCTTAATTATGTTTCTCATTTCAGTATCATTTCAATTCACAGTAGTATACAGTACTACGATGCTCACCAGAGAAAGCAATATGACGTGTCCCCAATGTCAATGTTGTAAATAGTTGTTTGCAGAAAAGTGAAAAGTTGGTCAGGGATGAACTGTATGACGTACCAAAGACATAACAGGCCTTCATCAAGGGCTCCTACTGAACCTGTTGCTTTACATAGAAGTGCAGGCTTGTCAGTCACAATGAAAAAGGCATGAATGCTGCATCTTGAGGGTCCCTGGGCAAGAAGGTAGGGCTGACTGCTTCAGGTGATGTTGTCTAGATGCTGCTGCACACTGGTTCCAGCCTACAACAACACATTAAACAGCAGTATTTAGTGACTATCCTCTGACAGTAGACATCACTGTGATCTTTAGATCACTACATGAAAATGGAGGTGATAGAAGGTATATATTAAACAACATACCTTTAGGAATTGGATGAGGTTATTGAGAGCTTGAGATGCAGACATATTTCCTGGTCTCTTTTGCCCTCGTGCTGATGGTGGTAGCAGATGTAGCAGCACCAAGATAGCAGGCATGTCACTGTCCCAGCCTACAGACAAATAAACAAAGAGTTATTTCAAAAATACATTCAAATGACAGAATTACCTATATAATGAACAATGGCAAATAAAAAATCACAGTCATACCATTCCGAACTTCAGTAGCTGACTCAGCATTGCACATCAACTCCAAGAGCTCTGAGGTGGGTACAAGCCCATGACAACCTTTGCTTTGAGATTTATGGGCCACCCCTCCAAGAATTTGTTGGCAGTGACCTCAGAACAAGATTTCAGACTCCTGTTTGGTATCTATAATGCAAAAATACAGAACATAGAGAGGTGTAATCAGTGACAATGCAAGCTGGATAAAATATTTCAGTCATTCAGCCCTAACACAAATGTCCAGTCCTGGTGTGTCCAGAACCATCATCAGGACTATGAAGACATCTGCTGCATTCTTTTCATCGTTGACCATTGAATGCCGATGAAAGAAGGTAGCTTTCATCTTTT
>VUQR01032237.1:0-5000 GCA_015108515.1 Hemichromis elongatus
CCCATTAAATTTAGGCTTCCATTCGATTGGTGGATTTCTCTTTAGCAGACAGGTGGTTCAGATCTGGTCATTTGGAGACAGTTGAGGACTTTCAGAATCATCTTTTTTGACTGGAGGATTTAAACTTAAAGAATTTACCTTTCTGTAATGGATTCTCCCACATTTTAGTGATTTTGTGATTAAAAGATTAGAAACTTTTAACATTCCTTCACACGTTTTGTAATTCAAAATTTTCTTTTGTCATTACTCAACTTTTTTACATTTTAAGGATGTTGAGCTACTTTTCAACTTTGAAACTTCTCTGTCAATTTCAGGGGCTTCAGGTGAAGCATTCGGCCCATTTCATCTTATTCAACATTTTTAGCTTAAAATTCAACAATTTTTTTCATTTCAGCTCAAAACATTCAACTATAAGCATCCACACTGCAGTTTCTTCAGAAAATGCATTCTCTAGTTATATTATGTTCTTTTATCAAATTCCAGGTCCGTGAACTGGAAGCTGAACTTGAAGCTGAGCAGAGACGAGGAGTCCACAAATATGAGAACTTACTAATGTACTAACTAAAAATGATTTCATTTCTTGTGCCAATTCCCTTTCACTTACAATCCTTATTTTTTAGACTGAGGAAGACAAGAAGAACATCACAAGACTTCAGGATCTGGTTAACAAGCTGCAGCTCAAAGTCAAGGCTTACAAGAAACAGGCTGAGGAGGCTGTCAGTCAACTACAATTATATGACAAATTTGCTTCAGCTCGGTTCATAGCATGCCCATTGACTGTAACTAAGTCAGTATCTCTGTAAATCCTTCATAGGAGGAGCAGGCAAACACTCACATGTCCAGGCTCAGGAAGGTCAAGCATGAGCTGGAGGAAGCTAAGGAGCACGCAGAGATTGCTAAGTCCCAGGTCAACAGGTGGAGAGCCAAGAGCCGTGACACTGGAAAGGTAGCAATTTCTGTCCAAATATACAAAAAAACAAACAAAACAAATGTGTACATCATTATAAGTAATGTTTTGTCCAGTTAAGCAACTAAATTTATTAAAATAGACTTATTCTTTAGAGGATCCAAATAACTTTTAAAACCTTTGAATAACTCTTTTTTTCTGCTTGTTTTTTAGGGTGAGTCTGCTGAATAAGACGCACCTGAATAAAGCTGTTCAACAGATTTCATAAAATATGACACATCTGTTGGATGCTTTTTATACTGCAAAATATAAATAAATGTTTCGAAAATGACTCATTGTTTTTATTGTTTCTTTGCTTTAATAAAATAATGTTTAGAATGTAAATGTAATCATTAAGGAGAGAGCAATTGAAAATAATAAATAAAAAGTAGTACTAAATTGCTTCGTAGCCACTTAATAACACCTTTGAAAAGGAGTATCCAGCTTTATTAGCTCTACCGACAGCTATACAATGCAGACAATATCTAAAAAGCAATAGCTGCTGCAATCAGTATTTTAATGTGAAAAAAATGTCACAGGCCAGATTTACTTGCAGAGGTACCAGAGGTTTTAGAGTGTGATTTTCATGAAAAATCAAATAATAAATACACGAGAATAAATAATTAAAATAAATACATTTGAAAAGAAAATATATATTTGTTGATTAAATTAGTTACTTTTACTAAAAGTTCCTACAGTGTCTTGGGCTTATATAGATCTAGTGAGCTAGGTGGTTTATTAAAAGTGACATATTTAGACACAAACCATTTTCTAAAATCTCCACTAAAGTACCAACATGAGCTAAACACAGTGATGGAGATCAGAGGCCATTTATTTACAATAGGCAACAAAAGGAGAAGTCTAGTGTACAAACCATACACAGTAGTAAAAGCTGGTGTCACAGCGCACATCTAGCAGAAAAGGAGGGGACTGCCTCAAAACACCCCATTTGATGCCAAAACAACTTTCTTTATGACTCATTCCGATGAGCTGTATGTTTAGTATAAACCGATTAAGACAAAGGGTGGCAAAGCCACTGCAGAGACAGTAAAAAGATGGGCATAGTATATTGGTACACAAAAAACACACTGTTGAATATTTAAAAACACATTTTCTATTCAGGTGGTCACTGTAACAGAGGAAACCCAGAAACCCATCAACATTCAGTAAACAAAGCAAACTAGGCACACATTAGAAAAGGCACATTATTTGGTTAAGATGAAAGAATTTACCAGAGAAAAGTTTACAATAATGTACCACTAGTGTACTTCAAATCCTCTCTTTAAAGGATCCCTTAAGGACCAAACCATGTCAACCAACCCTCTGCTGTTGCAAATGCTTTAAATGTGAACAGGAAAATACATTTAATTATGAAATCACCTGGTAACCAATAACAACAGGCAAAACAATATAATCTGATCTGATAATTGATCCATCCATCCATCCATTCGCTTCCGCTTATCCTTTTCAGGGTCGCTGGGGGCGCTGGTGCTTATCCCAGCTCTCATAGGGCAAGAAGTGGGGCACACCCCGAACAGGTCGCCAGTCTGTCGCAGGGCCAACACATAGAGACAGAGACAACCATTCGCTCTCACATTCACTCCCGCATTCACATCTACGGGCAATTTGGAATGATCAATTAACCTATCCCCACAATATAATATTGATATAAACCCTTAATAATTTATCGTGAATATATTTTTCTTAAATTTTCAGAACTTTAGTTTTCAAACATCAAGAAACAGCTGATGGCTTCCTTGTCAGCATGCATGAGGCTGAGGAGGCTGTGAGTCAACTACAATTATATAACAAATCTGCTTCAGCTCGATTCACAGAGAGAGACTGAGGAGGCTATAAGTCAGTTACAATTCTATGATGAATTTGCTTGAGCTGGATTCATAATGTGACCATTAACTGTCCTGTTACTAAGTCCTGTTACTGTAAATCCTTTACAGGACAAGCAGTGAAACAGTCACATCACCACGTCCAGACTGAATAAATCTCACATTTCCAACTCAAAAACCTGATTTATGAGTAAAGTTACAGTTTAATGACATGCATTTTTGTTTGTATGTTGTATGTTTGTTGTACATGACTGAGCCTTAATACAGTTTAAGTGCAATTTGCCTCTATGTTTCTTAATTCAGTTACAGTATAAAGTCACTTAAAATCTAAGCTTGCCATTAACAATTTAACCAATTCTGTGAAACCAAACATTTAATGCATTGACACAGCTAACAAGTCCCAAAGGCAAAAAAAAAGAAAAGAAAAAAGATAAGAAAAATTCAAATGTAATTTTAAACATACACTCATGGCAATCCACAACATAATCGCCATCAATTCATTAGCATACAGCAACACTTTCTGTCAAATTCCGGGAAAGATATTTTTTTTGTTTGTTTAAACTTTTGCACATTTAGCATGTGTGAAGGGGCTAATTACCCATTTAGCTAGCATCAAAGGACTTATTTGCTAATGCTGTAAGTATAACTTGCCTATACTCACCAATGTAATGCAACTTCTGTTAGCAAAGAAATAGCTTCAGACTCACTGTAGACTGAAGACTCAATCTTTACTGGAGCATAAAGTTTTCTGCTATTACCCAAAAAGAAACGTTCACAAGATGACCAACTGCTTGTCCAGCCTCTGAAAAGTCCAGCTTGAGCTCAAGGAAGCCAGGTAATGCTCTGACATTTCTAAGATCCAGGTTTCCAGGATGAGAGCCAAGAGCAGTGATGCTAGAAAGGGAGCTTTTTATTCAGGTAAATGCTAAAAATTGCATTAGAATTGTTCACACATACTTTGCTGGCTAACAGCTAAAAGGCTAAAAGAATTAATCATGACTAATACTGCCATGGATTAATCATTTCATAATTTAATATAGTGAAACAAATTTTAATAATTTCACAATTTCCTAGCAAGCTTCCAAGGAGATTATTTTCCAATTTACAATTCTTAGGAGAACTAAACAAACACAAAATATTAAAGTTCTGTAATTAAAACTTTCCCGACTGCAAACACTCTCAGGCTAATGTTTGAGTAGATGTTAGGACTTAACAGGACTCAATGGCACTTGTAACAGTGAGACACTTGCTGTTCTGGAATGACAATTAGCTTAGTATAAGCTGAGAATCATTGCAAGAATTCAAGTACTCTCTTGTGGCTACTTGTTGGCCACTATTGTCAATGCTATGAAAGCTCAGCAGTATGACAGACAAATTAATAGGAATCCTAATAGTGTTCTAAATTTATGACCAGTATTTGTTGCCAACTTAGCCTGCTTATAAACACAGTGCTTAGTGACATATTTTAAATGAACCCAGCTTTCATCAAAAGTCACATAGGCCAATAGTAATTGAAGTTCTCTTATGAGTTCTGGTAATAAGAAGAAGAAAAAAATCAGAAGAAGACAAAGAACTTTATGAATCTTTGTAAAATGATTGATAACCAATACAGTATTACTCAATATTGTATTATTTTTGAAGACTATATTTTAAGACAATTGTTTTCTTATTTATTTCTAGTTATTTGTGGCCTTCACTTTTGACAATGTGAAGGACATGGCTATAACTCAATGCTGTATACAAAAGGCTAAATGAGGCATGCAGGAAGTGTTAATTAGTGGCAGTTAAAGGAGCTTTTGTGCTTGGCACCAGAGGAGGCACAGGTGTTCCTAGCCCTGGACAGATTTTTTTTATGAGCTCATATTACACTAGCAGGATGTGAATTTGTGAGCCAGTACATTTTTAGGGGTTAGCTTGAGCATTGTAGTGTACCCGGCAGCTGAGAGATATATTCTCATAGGACAGACACAAACTATGGTCCTTTAGACAAAGCTGTCAGTGTGTCTGTAATGAATAACTGACCGATTAGGCAAGCAGCAACTGTCTGCTTGAACTGGAAATGAAACTACTACAATTAAATGTTATTTCTTTTCTCACTCAAACTGCTGAAATGTTAGGATTTTTTTCTAATTTCAATGGAAATGTTCTACAGGTATACAAGAAAGTAAGCACTGTTTAGTTCACAATATTCTCAAACATTTAAAACTGTG
>VUQR01032237.1:10000-14239 GCA_015108515.1 Hemichromis elongatus
CCATACCCCCAGTTGTTGTAAAGAAAAGAAAAGTCTCTATCTGGGGACCACTCCAATTTGACTCACTGCAATTAAACTAGTTTTTTTGTTTGTGCATTTGCACAAATCATTAAAATCAAAGAATATTAATCAAATAACATATCAAGGGGTTTTTTTTGTTTTTACTTTTAATATATAATAATCTTGAAGTTATTGATTATTTTTCTGTTTTCTTCCCCCAGTTTTTCTAACCTTGTCACTTTCTTCTCTGTGTTATATAAATCCTCATGTCTTGCACAATTGAAATACAAGGAAATAACCATGATCCACTGATGCATTTCTTCTACTTTCTTCTAGAGGCTCTTCTAATCACCACTAACCCTTATGACTATCCAATGATCAGTCAGGGTGAAATCACAGTCAAAAGTATCAATGATGTGGAGGAGTTCATTGCAACAGATGTAAGTTCATGGTAACATTTATCATAAAGGCAGACTGCCACAATGCCTTGTTAATGAAAGTTAATGCTGTGCTTGGATTTCAGACTGCTATTGACATCTTGGGCTTCAGTGCTGAGGAGAAGGTGGGCATCTACAAGCTGACTGGTGCTGTGATGCATCATGGCAACATGAAATTCAAGCAGAAGCAGCGTGAAGAGCAGGCTGAACCTGATGGCACTGAGGGTAATCAAATAGATTTTTTAATATTACATCCTCAGGCGAGTAATAATTCACATTAACTCTTAGAACTACAGTGACATCAATAGCATTAATCATTCCCATTTAGACAGATAAACATCATCATCATCAATATACTTATATTATGACTGAGCAGAGTGACTGCCTGCAATTGTTCAAAAACTGTAAAACAAATCTTTAGCACCCTATCAATGTGGATTTCAATTGTGTTTTAGCTCATTGCCTAGTGTTAAGTTTCTTTGTTACATTATGAAACATTTTTTGTTTTCCAATCAGAGGCTGATAAAATCGCCTACCTCATGGGCCTGAACTCAGCTGACATGCTAAAAGCTCTGTGCTACCCAAGAGTCAAAGTTGGCAATGAGATGGTCACCAAAGGTCAGACCGTCCCACAGGTAATTTTAAAAAAATAAAAGGATTAAAAAAACCATTTAAAACAGTTTCACGTTAAAATACTTTTATTTACAGCACTATCCAGGAGTTTATAAGAGTGTTAAATTCTCTTCTTCCAGGTCAACAATGCTGTCTCAGCTCTGTGCAAATCTGTCTATGAGAAAATGTTCTTGTGGATGGTTGTGCGTATCAATGAGATGCTGGACACAAAGCAGCCCAGACAGTTCTTCATTGGTGTGCTGGATATCGCTGGATTTGAGATCTTTGATGTGAGTATTTCAAAAATGTGAGACCATATTTAAAGATAAAAATGATTTTTGTCATGATATGAATTATCTTTCTGTTACTACAGTTCAACAGCTTGGAGCAACTCTGCATCAACTTCACCAATGAGAAATTGCAACAGTTTTTCAACCACCACATGTTTGTCCTGGAACAAGAGGAGTACAAGAAAGAAGGCATTCAATGGGAGTTCATTGACTTTGGTATGGACTTGGCTGCCTGCATTGAGCTTATTGAGAAGGTAAGACCATTCAGATGTTCCACTCAGGACTAAAATGCCAATTTCTGAATAGGCATAAAATACAGATTTTCCCTGAATACAACTTCTCTTTTCAGCCAATGGGCATCTTCTCCATTCTTGAAGAGGAGTGCATGTTCCCCAAGGCTACAGACACTTCTTTCAAGAATAAGCTGCATGATCAGCATCTTGGCAAGAGCAAGGCATTTGAGAAGCCAAAGCCTGCAAAGGGCAAGGCTGAGGCACACTTCTCTCTGGTTCACTATGCTGGTACAGTGGACTACAATATCAGTGGCTGGCTGGACAAGAACAAGGACCCACTGAATGACTCAGTTGTGCAGCTTTACCAGAAGTCATCAAACAAACTTCTGGCCCTCCTGTATGCAGCCCATGCCTCAGCTGATGGTGAGAAATAAATAACATAGAAAATCATTTGTGAATACTCATTAAACATGTTTTCCTCTAGGAAATGAAGTTGAATTAGTGACCACTGTTATTTATTTAATTGAAAATTTGGTTTAAAATTAAAATATTGTAAAACACTCACTATAGCATTAGTTATTCAGTTCTCTTAATTAAATGTATTGAAAAACAGATGGTTCTGGTGGTGGCAAGAAGGGTGGTGGAAAGAAAAAGGGTGGATCTTTCCAGACCGTGTCTGCTCTTTTCAGGGTATTTTGAACCTCCGCAAAAAAAAATAAAGATCCTATTCATGTATTGATTTATTTTATGCATTTGTTTAAATATGTCCCCTCCCCCCCAGGAAAACCTTGGCAAACTGATGACCAACTTAAGAAGCACTCATCCTCACTTTGTTCGTTGCCTGATTCCCAATGAGTCAAAGACTCCAGGTAAAAAGAACACAGTTCTTCTAACATTTTAGAAAATGTTAAAAAGTGGCATATGTAAATGATTTAAACTATCGATTTTCAACTTTCAGGTCTTATGGAAAATCATTTGGTCATCCACCAGCTCAGGTGTAATGGTGTACTGGAGGGCATCAGAATCTGCAGAAAGGGTTTCCCCAGCAGAATCCTCTATGGTGACTTTAAGCAGAGGTGACTTCCATTTTCTTTATAAGCAAGTTAAAATAACTTAAAAGGTACTGGAGAAGAGAAAACACAAGTACAATGGATGCAAAATCCAAGTAACATCATTATATTTTCTGTAGATACAAAGTGTTGAATGCCAGTGTCATCCCTGAGGGACAGTTCATTGACAACAAGAAAGCTTCAGAGAAGCTGCTTGGCTCCATTGATGTGGATCACACACAGTACAAGTTTGGGCACACTAAGGTACACATTATTATGACCTTTAAAATCTCTTGTTGTATTTTAGATAACTAATTCATGTGAACTAATTTGTTTCACTTCAACACAGGTGTTCTTCAAAGCTGGTCTGCTGGGCACTCTTGAAGAGATGAGAGATGAGAAACTGGCTGAGCTGGTGACCATGACTCAGGCTCTCTGCAGAGGATACCTCATGAGGAAAGAGTTTGTTAAGATGATGGAGAGGAGGTATGATTCTGAAACAATATTATATATATAAATTAATTACTACTTAAATATGATGTGATCTTAAGCAAAAGCAATATATCAAAGCATGGTAATTTGTGTTGTTTTTGTAGAGATGCTATATTCAGCATCCAGTACAACATCCGTTCATTCATGAATGTCAAGAACTGGCCATGGATGCATCTGTACTTTAAGATCAAGCCTCTTCTGAAGAGTGCTGAGACTGAGAAAGAATTGGCTCAGATGAAGGAGAACTATGAGAAGATGCAGACAGACCTGGCTACTGCTCTAGCCAAGAAAAAAGAACTGGAAGAGAAGATGGTTTCACTACTGCAGGAAAAGAATGATCTGCAACTTCAAGTAGCAGCTGTGAGTAACAGGAGAGAGAAAATATGTGTTCTATTATAATAATGTCAAATTAGCTGAAAAATAACCACATATTTGTCTATTTATCAGTCTGCCTTTTTCAGTCAGGTGTGTGGCATGAGATGTGCTGTAACTGAGAAGTGTGCTAAGAACTGCTTCAATAAAAAAAAATTGTGATATTATTATTTATAAAAATATGATAATAATTATTCTTCTCATACTATAATATAATAATATAATTCCCATATGTCTTGCCTTGTCACAGGAAAATGAGAATCTCTCTGATGCTGAGGAGAGGTGTGAGGGGCTCATTAAGAGCAAGATCCAGCTCGAGGCCAAACTCAAAGAGACAAGTGAGAGACTGGAGGATGAAGAGGAAATCAATGCTGAGCTGACTGCTAAGAAGAGGAAGCTGGAGGATGAATGCTCTGAGCTAAAGAAGGACATTGATGACTTGGAGCTCACCTTGGCCAAAGTGGAGAAGGAGAAACATGCCACAGAAAACAAGGTTAGTTCATACAAATCGTAGTTTTCACCAAAATACAAAATCATAATGTGTTTATATGCTGTAATGTCTTACTTTGCCATTTTAATTTATTAACTTTCATGGAGAATTCAAATTTGTTATTTATTTTAGGTGAAAAACCTGACAGAGGAGATGGCATCTCAAGATGAGTCAATTGCCAAGTTAACCAAGGAGAAGAAAGCCTTACAAGAGGCCCATCAGCAAACACTGGATGATCTCCAGGCAGAGGAGGACAAAGTCAAC